>JACXSJ010003916.1:0-17897 GCA_014851325.1 Pentalonia nigronervosa
AATATAAATATTTAAAAAAATAAGTCTTAAAAAAAATGCCGTATTGGAGTAAGTATTTATAATTGAGAATCAAATACTGTTTTATTTAAATACTTTTAACATTTAAAAAAAAAGTTATGATAAATTTTTTATATTATATTGATACTCACTTTTCCCATTTTATGTTTTTTAATTGGTGATGGGACATATTGAGCATCTTTTTCGCTAGAACTGCTTGCCATGTTGAATTCACAATAAAGATAAAAAAAAATAGCAAATAAACAATAATGGAGGACGCGCGGTTTTTTAACATGCTATGAATTGAACGCGTGAAACACTTGTGGCACCATAGAATCGTCAATGTGTGATATTATTGTTCACTACGTATACACCTGCGGCGCGTCGGCGGCGGCAGCACGCCAAACATCAGCGCTCACCTTGGCAACAGACATGCGCAAACCGGACGAGTTTTCGTAGGTCGAGTGGCAAGGTTATTCTGAATAGAGTTTAGTCTGCCTCACGAAAGAAAGGTACCGTTTCGCGCATGCCGACTGAGCTCTACACCGCTGCTGAACCATTAAATCCCCTCTACACGCAAACGATCATAAACGACGTATTACGACAGGGTACGACGACAACGCCGATATTGATGTATGGAGTGCTTAAATAACGAGTAAAATAAAATAAATATCTTTTTCGTCATGTGACTAATTGTCATAATAATAATAATTATTATATTATATTATTATTAATATATATATATATATATATATATATATATATATATATATATATATATATATATATATTATTATAAAGTACAAAAAATAATTAAAATACAAATCGTCATAATAAATAAAAAAAAAAAAATTTAATTTTAATAATAATTATAATAAAAAAGAAGTATAGAAAATAATTACAATACAAATCGTCATTATAAATAAGAAAAAATTTTAATTTTAATAATAATTATAATAAAAAAGAAGTACAGAAAATAATTACAATACAAATCGTCGTAATAAATAACAATTAATAAACATAAAAAAAAATATAATAATAATTATATAATAGTAAAACAATGAGTATTATAATTATTACATATTTATTATTTACACACATTACTTAGCATCGTCATTATCGGTATTAAACTCTGATGAAGTCTCTCCGGTTATCGTCATAACAGTTGAACCCATTTTCTTCATGACCTCTTCCACAACAAAATCTATTTTCCAAAATTTTTCTTCTTTTTTTGTGTTGAATGAAGTTTTTCCACAGACCGGGAGTATATTGGTTAATTCCATCGTGAAGAAGTGTTTGTACGTCATCTAATTTGAATGTTGTGTTGTTCATTCTGACGTGTTTTTTTAACAACTGACCATGCCAATTCTATAGGGTTCAGTTCGCAATGGTAGGGTGGTAGCCGTAATATAATTTTATTGTGTTCATTGACGTATTCGTCATTAACGTATTTGTTATACATTGGTTTTAAACGTTTTACCATTTCCATCAACCGGGCCTTAATCATAGGTTTTTCAAAAATTTCGCCTTTTTCCTCCAACCATATCTCAATGTCAGCTTTTTTCCAATTAACCGTTGGACACGACTCTGTTTTCACGCTATGGTAAGGAGCGTTGTCCATGACAATAACACAATTGTCCTTCAGCAGTGGTAAGACTTCTTTCATCCAATCAAACAAGGTGTCGCCGTTCATTTCATTATGATAAGTCACCGGTATCTTTTTTTGATTGAAATGATAATAGCCCACCGGGGACAAATTCGTCTTCTGAACCAATGTGACAATTAAACGTTTGCCCTTGCCACTAGGGTTGGCAGCACCAATAGAAAGACCTTTCAAGAATGCATCTCTGCTAGATTGTATGGTCCTGTCAACCTAAATCTTGTTTGGAATGTCACCTGCATGTAGCCATGTTTCATCTAGGTAATAAATGGCTCGTCCTTCTGATCGATATTTTTGTAACTGCTCCAAATATTTGTTTCTCCAAATAACGAGTTCGTCTTTTTCGATCATCGCATTATTTCTACCTCTTTTGCTATATTCAAAATTTAGGTCTTTCAGTAAACGATGTAATGATGCTCGAGAAAAATTAGGCAGATCAGGGTCTTCGTTAACGGATACTAGAATTTTGTCAATAGTTGGTATTTGACGTTGAAACCAAAAATTATGTACTTTTAAAACGCACCGCATTTTTCTCAAAATCTTCAATTTTTTCGTTAATTTTTGCTCTGATCTTGGTTTTATTTGGAGATTTCAATACTCCTACATTTTTATAATCGGAAATCGTCTTGCTCACTGTATTTTTGCCTATTCCAGTTGTCTTACATACACTTTGTACCAACTCCTTATATTTAATGTTGGGTTGTTCCAACAAAATCGTTTTATAAAAATTAATTATCGTCTCTTTCTGGCAAGAACAAACAAACTGTAAAAAAAAAGTGCTTAAAAAAGAGCAATTTTGAATAAAATGGTCATAAAAAATAATATCCATTATTTAGTAATATGTTAAAAATGTAATAAAATCGTGAAATTATTTATTTAAAATTTTAGTTTTTTTAGTTTATAAAAGGGAGCAAATATATTTGATAGAAAAACATCTTACCTTTCCTTTTGCTTTCTTCTTTACTGGCGAAACACCTACACCGGCTTTGGAACAAGAAGGCTGATCACTCATGTATGAACGATAAAAAATATTGTAATATGCAGATAATACAGAGCTGATAACAAGGCACGGAGAATATCACAATTGGCACGCTACGTATAAACAGGCTTGTGTTCATATGCTAATCGTCCGTCGTGCATCGCTCGCACACGTTACTGGGTAGTACTGAGGTCTTGGTGAGGTGCGGAGTGGGGATGCGCGTCTCTGACCGGTTTTTCGTTAAGACACGGTACCTTTCTTTCGTGATACGGACTATAAAATCCTATATGATGAGAATTAATTCTAAAAGAGAATTGAATATTGATTGTAAAATATTCGACTACAGACTATCAAGGGCGAGGAGGACTATGGAAAATGTTTTTGATATTTTGTTTTCACAATTTCGTATATTTGAGAAATCTATAGCTATTTCTATACCAACTGAAGTAAAAATTGTGAAAACCGCGTATACCTTACACAATTGGTTGCAGACTACAGATTATTCTTTTCTTGAACTTATTGAAAAAGAAGACTTGAAAAACTTTTCTTTTATACCTGGCTCATGGAGAGAAGAATCTAAAATGAATGAACTTATCCAAGATATGACGGTGAAGCACATTGATTTTGAAGCAGTCTTTTTTCATCGAGCTGCCTGACTTGATATTGAAGGAAGTTTGAATCTTTCACCTGACTCTTTTTCATTTGACAAATTTACATCGATTTGGTCATCTCACTCACAACTGTCTTTGTTTTTTAGTCACATTGATAATATATCATATCGAACTGGTGAACTGAAAATATTAGATATGGTTTCATTCATTTCTGGATTTCGTTTTAGAAATGAACGGACAATTGTAAACCACGGTACATTGGGCTGATAAATATTAATTGCATATGCTCTAGATTATTTAGAGTTATTTATTATTTTTAATTCATGATAAAAAACTGATTTAATATTTTTAAATTTTTTGGCTACTTATGGATACTTATTTCATCGTAAGTTTTATTTCTTGCATTTCTGTCTTTGTACATTTCAGAATTTATTTTTAACAAACATTTCGCATCGCGATATAATTCAAAAAATTAAATTGTTTGTGTAACGTTCATTTTGTAAACCGACATTACGCTGACGTAGGGAATTTTGTTATTACTTTAAAGTAAAATGTATTAATTAATTTAATTAATAAATTTTATTATTTTCAATATGTACAAAAATCAAAAAAAAAAAAAAATACGTAGGCATGCTATAATCTTCACGTCTATTAGATTCTTCATAACTAAACCGGTCGTGTTTACTTCAACATGCGGCCGGAGTAATCACGATCTATCTATTTTTGGTTGTTGAGGACTCTCATTATTATGGCCACCAGTTCACACCAAGTAGTGATCACGACTAACTACCCTAGTAGTAATATTTTCATCCAGTTTACGACTCTGTGTAAACCCGGATAACTGTGATCATAAGGATCGTCGCAATTTTACGCTATCTATCGGCGGCTGACAAGCGCAGGGAGTCGTATCTGTTGTTTTTTATTATCAATTGATCCGCCTGTGCGACGAGACTGGCGGCATCATTTACAAAGACTACGTATATAACCAATAACGGGACGATATAGTCCCATTTTATTGTCATATAACTATAAAAAAAATATGTGTATCATAAAATTTTCCAAATTGTAAAAGAATAATTTAATTATTGTGAAGTTTTCTGTTCTAAAAACAAACCTTTTTCTTATCAGCTTAACTTGCAAAAGACTCTGGTAGGAACGGATATCCTTCCGCAAGGCGCTCGGTGAGATTTCTCCCGGCTTTGCGGCGGGTGTCGGCGACGAGGTTCAGTGAGCTGCTCCTGGCCTCGCCGTTCGGCGTGCATTTCCTGGTCCTCTGGTGTTAGGTCGAGCCGCGGCACCGAGCGATCCATTAATCCGTTGGGAACTCGGTACGCCTTCTACCAAAACTGCTGCCCCCCGCGTATATACCGGACGGGTTGTGGATATTAGGCTGGTTTCCTAAACGGGTGCACTTCATTTGTTTTATTATATATCGGTGCATGAACTGATGTAAAAATTGTGTGAATACTTTGTGAATATTATATTATTATTTGTATGAACGGTCTATATAAGTATATTATCTGTAAATATTTGAATTGCGTGGGTAAATAGTAAAACTTATTGTTCCTCCTTCACACCCGCCACTCGGAAAAGGCGAAAGCCGTCCGAGCGTGCGGTTAAAAGAACGCGGAGAAACGGAGGCTTGCCGACGGCCCCCACAACGATGGCCGAACACACAGGCAGCAGCCAGTTAGCCGGCCCGTCAACACGACTGGACCCCGCGCCGCCGCCAGACGACGGAGAACAACGACTGGTCGATCGACGTCAACCGACGTTCCACAGAGGGACAATAACAGTGTGGTTCCCGCTGCCGACGACCGTGGAGTTCCCGGACCCCCAATGCTCCGCCAAATTCAAAGTCAAGATATGGACAAGCGCAAAGCAATTCCTAGCCAGACATCATCGCGACCTCCACGACGACGTCAGCGAAACCGTGGTGCAGTGCGTCGGATGCGAGACGGTGCTAGGCACCCGACCCGGCTCGCACAAGTGTCGGGTTCCAATTCGCGACGCTGAAGACGACGTAAGCCGCTACGCGTGCACTTGGGACGGGTGCACCGAGACTTTCCCGAGCAAACAAGGTCTCACAAACCACGTCCGAAACTACCGAGCACGCGAGGCGATCGCGGCAGCAGCTGTACCACTGCCAGCCCCGGCAACACGACAGCGTCGAGGAGACGCTCGCGGCCACAGCCGGTACGAGGGGGAGACGCCCGGATCCCGGAGGACGTGCCAGGGACACCGAAAGGTACCACACCGCCGGACACAGGCGGCACGTTCCCGACGTCCGTAACGAGAGCTGAACCAAGAATACCGGCTGGTAACAGACCGCCGGACACAGGCGGTTCAGCCTCCACCGCCACCGATCGAGGACCAACAGCGCCGGCAGGTGACAGACCGCCGGTCGCGGACAGCGTGGGGGAAGCCGAGCCAAGGATACTGGACGGTAACAGACCTCCAGACACAGGCGGCCCGGCCCCCGCGGCGACAAGGAGTGGACCAAGGACACCGGCTGGTACCAGACCGCCGGACACAGGCGGTCCACTATCGTCGCCCACGTCGGCCATGGCGCCCACCCGCACCAGGCAAGCGACTCCGGCGAGGTCTCGCGGGACCAGCGACAGACTGTCGCTCCCGCTACCTCCACAGCTGCCGATCCGCCCCGGAATGACGGATACGACATCGTATACGCCAGTCCGGAGCTGTGGTGCCCCCGGCCCCCCGAAGAACCCCGACGTCCAGCGGCAGTTCAACACCGGACGCGGACGCGGACACGGCAGTCGACGACCCGACTACAGAGACCCCGGACCCGATGACGGCGATACAATCCTGGCCCCGGACGACACAACGCCGATACACGCCTTCATGGACACCGCGCGACAGTTAGCGCGGGACCCGTGCACCGGAGAAAACTGGGCCAGGTTCGTTGCCATGGTGGACGAGATGACCGCCGAAGCGACAGTCCGAGCGGAGGGAGCGGCCGCGCCGAACAGGAAGGCACCGGTGGACCACGAGGACGCACAGGGGATCCAGACCTTGTACAGGCGTAATCGCAGGCAAGCGGTCTGCCTAGCCGTCAGCGGTGCCATCAAGCAGTGCGAACTGCCTGTCGAAGCGGTCGAATCACATTTCCGCCGCGTATGGGCCCCACCCACCTGTGACACATCAATATTCACACCTGTAGACGGCAGAGAAGCCGTCCCAACCGGCCTGTTCACCTGTGGCGAAGTCACCAAAAGACTGCGCAAATTCGAAAACACGGCCCCCGGCGACGACGGCCTCACGTACTAGCATTGGAGGCGCCTAGATAAGGGCTGCAGTGTCCTCACGGAGGTCCTAAACACCTGTTTAAGGTATAGGAAGGTCAGGCAGTCGACCCGACTACAGAGGTTTTTGTTACTATATAACAATGGCAGCTCAGGGTTATGACAAATAACAACACAAGTATTAATAATATGTATGGCACGATATTAATTAATATAGCCGGGATAGAACTACTTTTCAATTCTTAGAATCAATACGGTATTAAATATTAACAGAAAATATTTTAATTAAAAAATAGTATAACAATTAAAAAAAGATGAAATTGAACTACTGGTTGGAGTATGGCTTTTGGGTCCGAGAAAAATATTTGAAAAATTTTTAAAGTCCTTATCATTATTTAACCACTCAATGTGACCATCCAAAGAAATATATAAAAAAAAAAGTAAATAATAATATATTAAGAATATAGTAATTTTACAATATATATATATTTATAACGAGTGATTCATTTAGAGGTTCTATTTTTAAATTTGAATTTATGACTGATAAAACATGTATCAAATTGTCCGGATATTTTAGTTTAGTGTTTTTTGACATTTTATTATGGAACGACTTAGCCCAGCACGGAGCGTACAAATTATTCAACTTTAATACGAAAATCAGCGTTTAACAAAGATTGTTTTTTATAAGCTTAGAGAAACATATTGTCCTTATAATCGGCCTATCGAACACACAATTCGCTATATGATTGACAAGTTTGAAACTCAATTTTCATTATTGCATAACACGTGACCAAATAGGCCTCATCCAGCATGTAGCGAAGAAAATATAGCGGCGGCAGCTAGACGCTACGGCGCGGTACGCGATGACCGTGATGAGTTGATTCGGCGTTATTCTTAACAAGGCTTGTCATATTTTACGTAAGGACCTTGGTTTAAAAGCATACAAAATTCAGTTTGTGCAAGATTTGAAGCAAACCGACCTTCCGAATCATCACAGGTTTAGTTTATGGGCTCTTGAAACTTTGAAAAAGATTCACTGTTTTCGACCAAAATTTTATTCAGTGATGAGGCCCATTTTTGGCTTAATGGCTACATTAATAAGCAAAATTGTCGAAATTTGGCGTGAAGGAGAACAATTAATTTCCGATTCGAACCGATTAATTTGCCACCTGGATTATGTGATATCACTCCTTTAGACATTTTTTTTTGAGGCTACGTCAAGTCCAAAATCTACATAGCCAAGCTGTTTACGATAGATGAATTGGAATCATACATTACGCACATCATTGGCCAAATACCAGTCGAAATGCTTGGACGTGTCGTTGAAAATTGGAAATTTAGAATAAACCATATTAACCGCAGTTACGACCAACATTTAATAGATATTATATTTAAAAAATAAATTTAAATATAGTTTTTTTTTAATGATAATAAAAATAGTCTAATACAATTTAATTATATTATTATTTTTTTATTTTTGAAAAAAGTACTTCTAAATGAACCACCCTTTATATATTATAATAAAGTATTATTTTTCGTGTTTAGTCATACATCAATATATATATATATATATATATATTGATGTATTACAATATTATTTAGGCATGTAATATTTACTATTTATGCTTTAAATATCGAAAAACAACTGATACAAATCTTATTCGTACGTTGTCATAGAACACTTTCAGTAGTTGGATTACCTATTTTTCGATTTTCCGTTCGATTAAATTATTGACATTTATTGTATTTAATAAATTTGTCTGTTAAACTATAATTTTATTGGTATTTTCTACAAAGTCATATTGTTATTTATTGTATCACCTGACTCTTAGGTACAATGTGGCTAGGCTACTATTTTATATACCTACTTACCTATTATAGGTGGATCTACGAAGTGTGCCGGATAATTAATCAATAATAAATAAATTAATTAATTTATAATATAAATAAAATAATACACATTAATTGAGTTTCAATTAACTGCTGCAATACGAATACATAATTACAATATTACCTATATTAAAAAAAAATAATCTACACGTGTTATAATTACGAGTATATTATTTAAAGTTTGGTGTGTTCAGAACAATTTGAGATATAATTGGATTTACTTCTGTAAATAATAATAAAAAATAAATAAATAATATATAATAATAATAATCATATATATAATAATAATTATAATAATAAAATAATATATATAATGTAAATAATCTACTCATTTCAGCACTCGGGGCACTGATAATTTTCAATATCCCGGGTCATTGGAATAAATCCGTTTCCGGGATATGCACGTGCTATATCTGCCATAAATTCGGTAAATTGTTCCTGTACAATACCACATCTCTGCAGGATATTTGTACGGTACATCCACTCATCAACGTACGAATCTGCAACTGCCTTTGAATTGCGTGTCAGTATTTTTTTCAATTCTCTCCAAGATCGTTCAATATTTTAAGTGTGGTATCGTATTGGGTCAAGTCCATTATTAGGATGTGCTTCCATCAATTATTTGTCCAAATATTCAGGGGCAAAGCGTCCTACTGGCACCTAAAAAGAAGGAACATATTTGGCTGGCTCTAAAAAAATTGTTGAGTGGTTAACAACACCATGACCACTAAAAATAATTTGTTAGTTTTAAGGATTGTTAATGTAGAAAAATAACATTGGTAACATTTTAACATAAAAAAAAAAAACTAAAAATTTCGAAAATCAAAATATTAGTAAATAACTCAATAATTTTATATAATTGCCTAAATATTTGACCACAAGGATTGTAGGCTCTTCACATATCGCTACAAATAAATGAGTCATCGTCAATATACGATTGTATTATCGGCAGTGGTCCTATCGGGTACAATCATACCAAAAACTTTTTTAGTTGTATAATTTATATCACCTATAATGATATTTTGAAATAAAATCGAAAATATGTTTAACAAAATCGTTATTTAATTAAATATTTTAATACCAAAACGCCAAACAGCACTCCATGTCATCACTCGTACCACATTATATTTCACTTTAAATAAATAACTTGTATATCTACCTTTACAATACCTGTGCTATTTCTGATCAGCGTATAGTCATGGTTAGCAATTTTAGTTGCAAAGTCGAGGAAGTATTCGTAAAATTCTAATGAAGTTTCTTTTTAAATTTTAACCTTTTGTTAAAAGTAATACATAAATGATTAATATCAACGTATACGTAGCTTATTTTGTATTAACCATAAGCTAAGTCAGTATACAGTATATGTGGTATAGCAAGGCTGGGCTTTTGAAAATCTAATGTTAAAATAGCTATACTTTTCATTTAATGATGTGTGTTATTTTAAATTCTTCGTTAGAAGTGTTGTGTCCTAGCATACTGACGACCTTTGTGATAGATTAAGGACTTTCTATGTTGCAATAAATAATTATTAAACTGTTGTAAATGTTAAAAATGTGTTGTTTATTTAAAATGTAACATGAAATTCATACTGATGAACTAAATAGAGTTAGAAGTTTCTAGTAGTTAATTTATTCTAAGCCCAAATAATTAAATTGTTCGAAATTATTCTAAGTCCATTTAATTTAGAAACTAACTGCGTGAAGGTGTTTGCTGTAGCCCGGGAATATCACATCTAAATCAAAACTGTTTCAGGCTATATTATACTATATTATATTATCGTATATGGGCTACTCTTCCTATTTGTTACCTACGTCATTCCGGCAAGATAGTGTTGACCTCATACACCATTGTATGCATGTGTACTAGTTCCAGAAAATGTCATCATCCCATGCTTTATCGTGCACTTGTAGATAACCGACCGGACGCAGTCAGTCCACCCATTATTATATTTCCTAATATTTTATAAGATTAATTTATATGAGTATAAATTAATATAATATAATATAATAAAACTACTTACAATAATATATGTTTAATATAATATTACAATAATCCAATTTAAAAGTCCCAGATATTTAGGTATTTTTCTTAGAATCGCTGGTCATTAGAGGCCGCCTTTTGTTATCCAACTTGATATTCGTTATTCGAATATTATTGGCTTATTGGTGGTTGATTACGCTCTAGCATAATCCCGAGTGTGTCTCTACTATTAATTTAAAAGTCGCTTTTCTTAGGTACACGATTTCTCTTATCCTATTCTCAGAACTTTCTACACTAAACTCCTGGACAACTATCTCGTAGCTGGTTTAGCCTTGTCTTTTCCATAATGTTTGACAGAGTTTATTAATTACACATCAAATAGATCGTGCCAAACGATCGTCCCTTCCCCTTGAGGTTATTGCTAATTTACTACTAATAATAATTTATGTATCAAAAGGTACATAGCAGAAGAAACGAAATCTTTGTTAGTACAATCCATAGTAATGTTATTTTTAGATATACGCCCAGCCTTGTACAATCTATGTTGAGGCCAGATCCGCTTTACAATACAATATAAACAGCTAATACAGCGTATTTACTTAATAGCTATTAATTTTATGTAAGTATAGAACAATATGTATTTATATTTACCTTTTGTTTGATAAAAGTTGTATTATCTTTCATTATCCAAAGATAAACAATCTGTAATATGTGCACTGCTGTATTTATGGTAGGTGAAATCGTGTGACTTATAGTGCACTTAAACTTATATTTTAGTATACAAGTATTATCTGATACTCGGTACAACGGCCTACCTCAGTGACATTGAGCGATGTCAAGTTTACTTGGGATGATACCGAAATGAATAAATATCGATTCACCTCGTGTACCTGCAATCCTTCGTTTCTCATTAGTAAAATCAGGGTTTAAATACGCACTTAGTGAAAATACTGTAAGGTGGTTAGGCAAAAGAAAATTTTTTAACTCCATTATGCAACAAATGTAAAATAACACTACTTATTGACGAAAAGAGGTCGTGTAGACGATTGATAATTAATATTAATAAAATTATTCACTATAATACAGAAAAGTAATAATATTCTAAAAATATTTATGTAACATCATAATTTATCATTAACATTTTGCGAATACTTCCGGGATATTGCCACTAAAATTGTTAACTACAATTATATATTGATTGGAAATAACTAAGATATTGTAGTGGCAGACATAGTACGTATATATATATATAAGTATATTGATGTATGACTAAATATGAAAAATAATACTTTATTATAATATACATAAATATTGTAAAATTACTAAATTCTTAATATATTATTATTTACTTTTTTTTTTATAATTCTTTTGCTGGTCACACTGAGTGGTTAAATAATAATAAGGATTTTTAAAATTTTTCAAATATTTTTCTCAGATCCAAAAGCCATATTTCAATCGAACTACTTTGTCATTTCTAAGAATTGCATCGAAAATACCGCAGCTGCATAGATGACACATAACCAATTTCTTTCAAGTACAAATATAAAGACGTTGGCTAGATCCATAAACGCTGATCTATAAATGTTAAACGGGGAGACTACACAAAATGATGCACTTCCCATGGTTCTTCGGTTTTATGGAAAAATTTTGAATAAACTATAAGTAAATTTTTTATCAAATAGATGAAACATTTATATCGCATGCTAAATAAAACACTGAAGATAATGTCCTTCTAATACTATAACGTCATCTTTGCCATAAAACTGTTAAAGCTCTTTGAACATGCTAAAATAAATGGAGTTATTATGTTGTTTCTCACCGCATTGTATCCATAGATTTCAATCACTTGATGTGTCATTATCTGCTTCACTTGCACGATGCTTTTATAATCAGGAAATTACAAAATGGATAATAAAAACCTGGAAAAACAGTTGGTCTTTAACAAATGTCTAAAATATTTTATACTGTAGCATTTAAAAGTAGCATCTATGCTACATAATGCAATTTCTGATTTCAGGCATATTAATTTAGTCCATTTAATCCTGTAAATTTGGCAGAGTATTTATATAAACCCAGTTAAACTACTGAACGTTTTATTAAAAAGGAAAGTACAGAATCGTAGTTAAAACAGTAGTTTTTAAATTAATAACAAATCTACTATGTCAATGATCAATAATAATCTTTAAAATATTCAAAATTTACCTCAGGAAATGATGGATGATATACAAAAAGTGTCTCCAATATCATTTGGTTTAAAGTCTTAAACTAAGTAATAACAAAATATCAAAAGGCATTAAATTATTAACAAAAAGTTTATTGATTAAAGAACTCAAAAGAAAAAATTAGAAAGGGCAATCAAAGAAATATTACATTTTCCTACCAAGAAAATTAACGATAGTTGTGAGTGTAATTGTGAAGAATAAAACATAGAATGAGATGAATCCAACGATAATTTAGCCTGTCTATATAGACAATATTGTAATGATTTTATTCAGTTGTTTTAAAGCTAGAAAGCATTGGATAAAATTTATTTTACTTAACATATGGTATTTTGCTATATGTGCAAGAATGAACCAGTTTTTCAAAAAAGTTTAGCTAATTACCTACTTTTCATTAAACCTGTATTAATATTACTATTTACTATTTTGTTGAAGATAAAAAACATGATAAAATAAGTTCCTTATTAATTATTATTACAATGACTATTAAGATATTTTTATGTTATCTGTGTAAAAGTAATAAAACTTAGTTTATTATATTGTTGAATTATTTTTAAGAGTTTTTATAATTCATATATATATATATATGTGTGTGTGTCATTTTACCAAACCATATGTTTAAAAGAACATTGTGAGGACATTTAAATTAAATTAATTTAAAATAAAATAAAATCGTTTGAACTATTTTGACATGTTTTAAAATTAATGTAACGTGCATCAAAATTTAATTTCCAAAAAGGTATGTTATATTAAGTCAATCTCCCCTACCTAGACAAAACTGATAACTGATGAGAATATAATCACAAAACTCTCTATTTATTTGTTAAAATGTATGTCTATCACATGTCGTGGCACTAAAATGTACGTGTTAACACTAAGTATTCAACACTTCACGTCAGGACCTTAAATTTCGAGCAGTTCCATACAACTTAACTTACTGCTGTGGCATTAGTATTATCGTGTAGACTAGCGCCTTAATGGCGGTTGTTAATGTACGCGCCTATCCTCGACACTATCGAGTCCATCGTGAAATATATATCCAGTGAATCGGCCATCGGGTTATACGTGCCCAGGCCAACGATGTTGCGCAATATTTGTTGACCGTCTGAAAAGTACGTGATGCACAAGAACACCAGCTGCACATGTACCACCAACACAAGCAGCAACGTGTCGACGGCGCCTTTGCTACCAGAATTAAGCCAATTATGGCACGCGCTTGTCACCAGTCCGTACACCAGTGAACACCGCTTCCAAGTGAGCACGTCAGTTAACACTAGCCTTTGATACGTATTTATCGGCGCCATCTATGTGCGTGATATTATCATATCAATAGCATACATAAATATATGATAACAAAGGAGAATAAATTAGTTATAATTAGTAATTTGATTTTAAGTAATTAAATATATGTATGTAATAAAAAAACTGTATACTCTATTCAGTGAGAGAACACGCCGATTCTACGTCTCTCCCATCGATATCAGTTCCCCTATGGCGGAGGCTTATTTCTGGGGATGCGCTGAAGAACTAATTTTGATTGGTTGCTGCGGTGTTCTTTCGCTGAACAGAGTATAGATATCTAGATAACACTGTTAAAGAATGTAATATTGATATTATACGATAAGTATACATATGTTGTACGATACTTAAACTTGAAAGTATAAAAATAAAATGTGACTGGTTATTATATCGTTTAAATGAAATCTGTTTTGACAGGAACAACAAGACTGTAACCTCCCCCTTCATCATCATAACGAAACAAATAAATTATCTATCAAATTTAATTCGCGCCTCACTAATATGAGTGTAGTCAGGCAAAACAACAGTAATATAGAGACGTGTATCGTAGCCTTTTCGTATTTTTCATAGCACATGGCTTCTGACGTGGCTACCAGAACCAAATGGCTGATGAACAACATCGCTTTGTAGAAGTAATTGGACCGCGTCCAAAACAGATGGTGCTTGGTAACGAATGCGATAATGTTCAAGGTTACTTTGAATGTCAGGTAATACCGAGACGTGAAGTCTACGATCTGAGTGTTCATGATCAGTCTTTCGAACGCTAACAGCAAATGCCAGCATACCATAAAATTGATCGCATAAGGCGCCGCGTACATGGCGAATGACCAGACGTCAGCCGTTACCAACCGAATGGCTGGGGGACGTCTGGCTAGTAAGAAATATAAGAGTATGGTTATTCCGGCTACCATTGATGTGCATACCAAAAGCTCCCCTGCAAACAGTATGGTTCTGGATGTTAAGGTTGCGCTGTCGGTAATGTTATTCATGTTAAAACAATTTTTTTTTATTTTAAAATTTTATAGCATGGTAATATACTTAAAATAAATAAATAAATAATAATATATTATCAATTTATATTCATCTTGGCATGTAAACAAGTTCAGAAAACCAATAGTGACAGACTTCATTGCATTGTAGCAGATGATAATAACTAGAGCCCCGATTTGTATGTTTATGTATACTTTTTTCCTTTTCACTTCTTTTAAATTTGCGATAGTAATCTTGACAAATTGTACTGATTAAAATTTATCACTAAATTTTTATTTGGCATATTTTTGCATGTTTTACTGTAAATGAATATTTGGCTGTAAATGCATATTTCAATTAATGTGCTGTTACGAAGAAAATTCGGTCGGTAGATGCCGATGTAGCGACAAAGCTCTAATTATCTTAATATAAAATATGTACACTGAACGAAAAAATTTCTTTTTATAAATTATATTTATTAAAAAAATAATAAAATTATTAATATGAAAAATACTTTGATCAAAATGATAAAACGTGCATTACATTTACAGTATTATTTTGTTGATTTTTGATAGAAAAAAATTATTACTCAGTTTTTTTTTATTAAAATAAAAAACGATTTTGTCAAATTTATTATTCGCGATATTGACAAATACTACTTAAAACATTAACATAACCAATCTTCTTTAAATGATAATTATTTTGTACAAATAATAAATATTTTTATTAAAATATTACTCGGGATTTATGTTAATGAAAAAAGCACATATTACGATTTATGAAACAATTATAAATAATTTAGTTATTTAGTTATTACTTATTTTGTTTTTTATTATGTACAGCGTTTTTTTACTACAAATTGTATGCAAATGTACTACGATTAATGTGTTAATTGTGTAAATTCTCTATAAATGCCTATACTCTATTCCAAATAAGATTGACCACTTTCGTGCATGCACAATGAGCCGCCGGAACGTTCAGACCCCCTACAAACAGTGCCAGATGTCTGTGATTGGTTGGCGTTCGTCGGTAATCGGCGGTACTTTTTGTTGTCGACGGCCGCCGCCGTGTATACAGATGATTAAAGAAACACAACCATTTAAATAACACACTTAATTTATTGAAATCGTATAAGTCATATTTACAAAAATTATTAAAATTAAAAAAAGTGATATTTACAAAAATTATTAAAATTAAAAAAAGTGATATTTACAAAACAATTTATTAAAATCGTATAAATCATATTTACAAGTTATTAAAATTAAAAAAAGTCATATTTACAAATTCAGTTAGAATCGGAGGACTCGGGGTCGGATGATGTGTCTCCTGTTACCGTGATCGTTAAGTCTTGGATCTCCGCACTCATGATATCTTCTATTATGTTATCTATGTCCCAAAATTTTTTTTCTTCCTCCTTCGTATTTCTAATAAAATTTTTCCACATGTCTTCATCTACTTGGTCTATGCCCTCAATTAACAAATTTTTGTCATCGGGTAGTTTAAATATTTTATTATTCATCCTCACGTGATTTTTGATACATGACCAAGCTAGTTCGATCGGATTCAGTTCACAGTGGTACGGCAGCAGTCTTAAAATTATTTTGTTACTGGATTTGGCCAGTTCGTCAATTACATATTTGTCATAAAGTGGTTTCAGTTGTTTTACTATTTCGATTAACTCTGGAATAATCATAGAGGGGTCTATAACTTGACCTTTATCTTCCAGCCATCGAATAATGTCGGCCTTTCTAGTACCCAATGTCGGGGCCTTGTTGACCTTCACCGAGTGGTACGACACGTTATCCATAACAATTACTTAGTTGTCACGTAGTCGAGGTAGAATGTTCTCCCTCCATTCACGAAATGTCTGACCATTCATTTCGTCATGATAATCACGCGAGTTCTTTTTGGACTCAAAACACAATAACCCACCGGGAACAAAACCGTCTTCTGACCCAATATGAAGAACAATTAGCCGTTTTCCTTTGCCCGATGGATTAACAGCACCGGTTGACAGTCCCTTTAAAAATGCGTCTCGGTTGGATGTTATTGTAGTATCAACCCATACTTTATTCGGACAGTCACCTGCGTTCACCCAGGTCTCATCTAAGTAATATATGTGACGACCCTCTTCACGGAATTTCTTTATACTTCTAAGGTACCTTCTGCGCCATACAATAATTTCATTCTTCTCCATAAGAGCACTATTACGATATCGTTTACAGTAACGAAAATCTAGGTCTTTTAAAAGTCTAAATAAATTAGTTATTGATATTGGTGGTAAACTGTCATCGTTGGTCACTGCCGTGTAAATTTTATCGACTGTTGGTGTTTCACGTCGGAATCAAATAGAATATACATGCCTACGGACGGCGTTCCTGGAAAAATCGTCAAATGAATCACGAAATTATCTCTTCTCCCTCTTCCGTTTTGAAGAAGTCACCATTTTGGTTTCGTTGTAGGTGTCGATGATTTTGTTTATTGTGATTTCGCCAACGCCAATAGCTTCTGAAATCATTTTTCTCATTTTTCGCATTGACAAATTAGGATCTTTCTCCAAATTCACCTTGTGCATATGAATTATGTGAAGTCTTTCACCCGATGAAACAATCTAAAATCAATAAATTATATTTTTATAATATTTTTCGATATAATATATAGTTAAGGATATATCATGTATGAAATAACGAGATATTGTACCTATGCAAAAGACAAATTACAGAAAAAAGATAATTTAAGAAAAATATTTTAAAAACTGATCTACCGATGACGAGGTTTGCTTGACAACAAAACATTATAACCAGGATTGTTATGTTTAAAACATAAAAAAACTTTACTGATTTTGTTTTAAACATCAATATAAAAACGTGCGTTTAAACCATAATTTTATTTTAATATAAAATAATCTGGATCATCAATTTTAATAATTTAAAAACTAATGCATCAAAAGAAATTGTCGCAATTTCATAAAATAATATTTTTAATAATAATAGTTTAATCATTTTAAAAATCTACCGGTTTTTTTTT
>JACXSJ010003917.1:0-17862 GCA_014851325.1 Pentalonia nigronervosa
ATCGGTTTCCAGTGTAAATTATTATATTATTATTGCGTTAGCTTTACTTCAAGTCTCATCTGTAATCGACTGATTTATGGTCTTTGAAGGCGAGGTCTAAAAGGTGAAGTGGTCATACCGACATTTTGAGAACAATTCTGTAACCGTTTGATTCATGGTCGTTTGAGTTCTCAAAATTAGGTAGAAGTGTACCATCGAAATGATAGGTATACGACACTTTCTACAGCTTATCTTAATAAAATTAAAAAACAATGTACTTTTTTAAATACGCAATATAGGTAGGCTTGCCATTCGTCCCGGTTAATGGAAGCCGAGCGAAAATAACTTTAATATTGTATTATTTAATAACGAAACATGGAATAATATTGTACATAATATCATTACATCATTATATGATTATCGTATTATGTTATCTAAATTTTATCAAGTGAAGAAAAATGGGCGCAGTTATTCTGTCATTTCAAAGAAAAGGATATATTAGCTCCAAATCAAAAATTAATTTTGCAGTATATATTTTGTATGCCAGGAACTTCTGCTCCAGTAGAGAGAATTTTTTCGCTTATGAATAACGCTTGGTCGGTTCAAAAGGGGAAGGATGAATGAAAATACTGTACGAGGTCTAATGGTATGTAAAATGAATTTTTGTCTAACTTGTAATGAATTTTATGAAAAATTTAAGAATAATAAAGCCGTATTGAAAAAAATCCATTCTACAGAAAAATATCAAAATTAGCTTATGATATAACTAATAAATGTAAATGAAGTAAATGTAGTTTATGTAAAACAAATTGTATTGATTTATTAATTTTAAATAAAATAATGAATATTTATTATTTCCATATAATTATACTAACTATACAAAAAAAGGTTATTTAATAATATGATGTCCCGGTTTGGTGATTTTAAAATCTGGCAACATTAAATATAGGTATACAAAAAATTAGCCTATTTGATTAAATAATTTAACACTCATTAAAAATAAATGCTAAATACAACCGGGACAATGAGGCTTGCTGCAAAAATGTATACATTTAATGCATAGGTATATAAGTTGGCTTATATGTTGTAATAACTTTATTCATTTTTAACTTATTAATTCTCATCTCCTGTTGTTTCTGCAGTTTTGATGACCGTTATACCGTAAATTACTATACTGAACATAAAATATGTTCGTAATGAAAAAAAAAATAATAATATTGTTTTCGACTTGACAATTATGAATTATTTCAAAACATATATGATTGATGATTCGATATGACTATATTTTAATAATAATACTATAATTATTCTTATCGTCTTGCGTCAATTGATAATAATGACATCTATAAATTAATAATTTATTAACCTTTCGTTGGGCTCATTAGTTATAGTTGTCAGACCTTACCTATAAAAATAGAATATTTTATACATTTTTAACTACAAAATAATTACAATTTTTCGTGATATTGACTACTTTTGTTAAAATTTGGACTTAAAATGCTTATACAAAAATTATAAGAAAATTTGTGGCAGTCATATTTATTGTAATATAACATTTATAAAATAAATAGATAGTAGATAGATATAAATAAATAGTATACAATGCATTTGTGTATTAGAATTTTATTATCTACTGCGTTTGTGGTGTAGGTTATCTATACCTACTCATGATTAATTTAAATTACATGAATAATTAATACATTAAGTTTGATTAATAAATTGAATTAACTTTGAAGGTAGGCACTACCAAATTATTGACATTAACATGTAATTCATTAAATAATACATAATTGATGCAATCCTTATAACTTTAAACTCGTCTAAGCTCGTTTACAGTTGTACTGCCAAGTACGAATAGTATATCCACTAGATACAGGCTGTTTTTTCAATGTTATAGAAATGTTATTAAATTACTATTATTTTTATTTTTTTATTATTACGATGAAAAGGAAATCGCCGGGATTAAAAAAGGAAATTGCGAAATCATCGATTCAACCAGCGTCATCAGATTTTCTACTTCAATAACACTGCACTGCACTGTTGGAATAAAACAATTTAAACTATTACCTATAGAGATAAATTAATAGAACGTCAGTGAGTTGAGAGTGTCTACTATATAAGTACTTACTCTGACGAGTGGCACAATTGAGATGCCACCTAGATCGCACGTCAAAACATCATCTTTAGACTTCTTGTCAATATATACAGTCGTTAAAAAAGTTCAGATTGATTTTTATTAAGTATTTAATAGAAAACAAATAGTCAACGGGTTCAGAAGCGGTGTCTTTGACTTTCAAAGATAATTTTTCGCGTGTCTATCATAATTTTACATGTGACTTCTATATTAGCGCCACAGTTGAAATAATGTTAGATTTATATTAAGTCATTGTCTTGGAATTGTTGTGGACCTGTGGTACTACGTATGAAAATTCAGTGTCTAATGATGTTCATGACCACACACTGGTGTGAACTTTTTTCTTCTACGAATCGATTATTTAAAATTAACACCCTCCCTACAATTTTTTCTCGTGTTAATGTGGATGGTTAACCCTAGCATTACCCCTCTCTACTACCAAACCCAATTTATAAAAGTACATAAATTATAAACCAGTCTCTCATTAATATACCCATCCGCACTTTTACATTGGATTTCCAGGTACAAACGTATATAGTACCACAGAAAATATCATGACGATGACTTAATACTGACGGAACAAAAAGTTCCCCCTATGTATTGGACACTCTCTGGCGTGCTATTAATTTATTAGTATATAGTTTATAGTTTTGGATTGTTTTTTTTCGACACTGCAGTCCGTGTACGTCTTAGCAAAGTAGAAAATTAGTTATTATCGCCTATATTATGGGGTTCAAAACCTAATACACGCTGAAAATCCTTCAAATAATACAGTAGGTAGGTTGAATTCATTTTTGCATTTTTAATTTAAACAATAAGAGCTAATATTTATTAATTCAATTAAAATAAATTAATCTACTTATTAAAGTATTAGTCATTAATAATTATTACAAATATTCAGCTGCCATCTATTTGACTGCAAGTCTTCATTTCCATTCCACTATATCCATTTAATATCATATGAAACGTCATATACTTATCTCCATCACATTGACATTGTAGATCGCCATCAACTAAATCTATATCCCTCGCCACGAATCCGTTTGCATATTTTTTAGCAAACTGACCCTATAAATTTAAAGAAAAAATGTATTTAATATTTTATCATTTCATACACAACAAAGTATTACCTTAGCAAAGAATGTTTTATCATTATCGGCACACCATGTATATTTATAGTTTTTTTCACAATACTATAAAAATATCAACAAAATATTTGAATTATATGAATTGTTAAAATTCATTAGGTATTGATAGTTTTTAATAATTGCAATATGGATTCAATCAAATTTTAAAAATATTTGTTTGGATCTTCAGGACTGCTGTTGAGATGTGTTATCCCTAAAAATTAATGTTTATTTGTTTACTAAAGTTGACTGAGTTTATATGGGAAATCTAACCTTGAAAAGACTACCCTAGTGACTAGTAGCCTGTTCATTAGATCGTATTTTATGTACAGTACACCTATCCTGGTGTTAGTGAGCAGTTAATTTTGGACGCGAAGATGCATTATAAATAGATTAATATATTAGGAGTACTACTGTTTTTTATATCCCAAAGAGACCTTTTTCACGAGCATTTTTTAAACGCGTTTAGCCGATAGGATGTGCATTGGAAATAATACAAGTGTACGATCCATTTAAACTATAATGAAATACATTTCCTAGTAGATACACATTTTTATTACAACATCAGTATTAGATTGAAGTATATAATTGTATTCTAATAGAACTACGTGATCTGTACCTATTGGTAATTGTTTTTACTGTTAGATATATTAAATTAAAAATTCATTTTTGTACCTTGCCATATGATATTTCACATTTCTTAAAATTTGTTTCTTCTCCTTTTTTCACAGTAGGATTTATTAAGTATTCTAAATAAAGTTTTTCCTTCGGGATTTTTGATAAGAATAGAGCAGCTCCAAATTTATTCTGAAAAATATCATAATATTTGCAATCTTATTTTTGACTCAAATGTCGGATAAGACCTTACTAAGCTATTAATATTTGGATCTAGTGAATCCATAGGAGTAACTCCGCCATATAATAAATCAAGAGTACAATCATTAAATTTCTCAAATCCAACTACATAGTAATCCAAAACGTTATTTAATGCACTAAAATCGAACCCTTTTACACAAAATATAAAATATATTTTTGACTTATAATATAGATTTCATTGTTAAATCCTAAAAATCTTAATTATAATTTGGCCTATTGTTTGACTATAAATATTGTTTTACTAATACCATTAATTTTAACTGAATATTTACGGACCGTATATACTAAAACAAGTATATGTATACTATATGTATACAGACTATAAATATGTATATATAACAGCAAGGCTGGGCATTAACCAGTTAAAAAATTAATATTATATTTTTTTAAACTTTTTACTTTAATTTTTAGATTTCTGTTAGTACCTAATTTAAATAACTTAGCTTAATTGTTTTCAATTAACAAATCAATAAGTTAATTTAGTTTATTATGTTTTATTTTATTATGGTACATTTCGATAAATATTGTTTCATGTTCAAAATTATTTTGAGTAATTTTTGGTGGAATGTGTGTAACTGTTTTTTTTTTTTAGTGATGATAAACTATGATGATTTATTACTTTATAGAAATACTGTATAACCATTTTATAGTTTCAAGTAGGTAAAAAAAAAATAACTAAGCTAGTTTCAAAAAAAAACTTTTTTTACTTGATAATAAGTTTCAAATAAAATAACTATTAAGTATTAACTTAACAATGATAACTAACAATTAAATTTATTATGATGTTTTAACATTTACTTATTAATGTTTATAAACTTAACTGAATTCAAAAAAATCATTTATTTCCTAGCTTTGTATATTAGTGAGTTGTTAATATTAATTTATCCACTTACAATCTGGAGACATTGAATTATTGCTATAAAATATCACACTTGTTGCATTTAAGTACAGCCCAATTTTCACATTGGGTATTTCACGTTTCATAGTCTCTATATATGTTTTTAAATTTATATTGAAGTCGTCAGGAACATGGTAATCTAGAGGCTACCGATAAGAAAATAATTATTAAATAAGTGGAAAATTATAATTATTTATATAATTAAAAATGTAAATTTATCAATGAATGCATTAATTATTTATATTTAATGCCAGTAAAAGTATACATAGAGAAGTATAATTTGAGTTTTAAATTTATATACACACACACACACACATATATACTGCTGTATCGGAAAATAGGGTACACTTTGTAATTCAATATTTCAATTATCCATATTACTCAGTACCTACTTACCCTTAAATATTTTTGAATTCTTTTTATGGGGACATGAAACTACCCTATTGAATCATAAATTTTCCGCAGACAGAATTCTAAAATATGTTTAGGGTAGGTAGGTACTGAGTAATATTATAGGTAATCAAATTATAGAGTGTATCCTGTTTTACACACTGTATATATATGTATGATTTAAGCATTTTTATTTTATTTTTTTTTAATGCCTTTGAGACCATCTTGCTATAGAACAAATCTTTTCCCATTCTTCTTTATTATCCGCTACCTCCTTCCACTCCATGTGATCATATTCCACACTACCAGCACTTAAGAAATCTTTTTTAATTCCATCTTCCCTGCGTAGCCTTGGTCTACCTAGTGGTCTTTTTCTCTGTGGGTTTTCTTGGAGTAGTTTTAATTTTAATATAATTTTTTCATTTTTATCTTCGGCAAGAGGATGAAAGATTTATTTTACTTATATTATTGTATCATAAGTATTCAATTCTAATACCCATTTCTTTGAAACTTTATATATCTACGTTTTGTATCACTACTGTTTATTCTTTTTTTTATCTACCTATTACAGTTATTAAATAGTTAAGTCTGTGATTTTATTTTAATAAAATAAATTAATTATGAATATAAATTTAGTAGGTAAATACATTTTAGATTCTGAACGAAGCGATGAATGTATTAATTTTACAATGATGAATGTTTTTTACTTTTTCGTGGCTGTCATCACATTTTGGAGCAGTAATAGAGCTTTAATTTTCTTCATCGGCATTTTTTCAAACGCAGAATGGGAAAATCAGGAATTTTTACGAGAATCTAATTTTTGAAAAATCAATTTTATTTATTGGTTTAATCAAAAAAAAAAAAATGACAGTAGATACATGGCATATTCACTTAATGTTTATATAAACATTTTCTATACACAATACAATTTTCAATATATTTTGACTCTTTTTGAGCAATTTATAGACATAAGAAATTTTCAAAAAATTTTCAAGAAGTTTTTTTTATTTTTTTTTACAATATACTCAATGACATTTTTATATGCAATGTTTTCTCGAATATTTATTCCAATATACTGTATTAATAATAGTAAAATTAATTATTTTAATAGCGATAATATAATTAAATACACTTAGTTATGTAGATTGACAAATTGTTTTTGCTCAGAATCGTTTTTCGTTTTACAATGATTTTATATCATTGAATTCAAATTTAACACATACATTATAGTTACTCAACTCGAAACCCACTGTACAACAGAGCGGTATCCACTTGCCTACCTTTTTTTGTGATATACTTTACTTACAAGGTTATAATTGTAATATATTCCTTTTAGAATCAACCCCGCTACACCATAATAGTCACAAAATATTTTTGCTGTTTGAGCTTCAACTACAGATTTTTCAGGTTTGACTGCCTCAAACCAAGCTTGTATGTCTGGATAACCATACATTACATGCACATTTTGGCTAAATCCTACAAGTAATTGAAAGATCGCTGTAAAAAATCATATAAATAAGTAAACTTTAATTACTGTAAATCATTATTTGATATTTGTTTTTATACACACATATATTTTAACATAGGTACCTACTTCACTGATAAAAATAAATTAAAGCTAAATTATGTAATTTTTTGTGATGCCTGCACCGAAAGTTTAATTTTTGATATTAGTTGATGTGTTGAAAAATGATCTTTTTGGTCTAGTGAACAGTAAATTACTTTTCCAGCCAGGAGTGGAAAATTATAAATCCTTGTCGCTGTCCAAATCATATTAATATATTTTACCATGAACGTATCAATAAGTTATGTCTAAAATATAAAATACATGCGGGCAAGTTGATTGCTACGAAGTGCTGTTCTATGAAACAGTTTCTTAAATAAAGATACCGAGAACTACTAAAACAGTTCATTAACACATTCGCTGCGTCAATAAAATTAATTGTGACACGTTCCAAGCGTCACAAAATATATCTATGTTTTGCTAGGACTCCACCACCAATTTGGATATTTTAATGTATTAGTGTCGGATATCGTAAACTTGGTGATGAATTAAATATTCATAAATATTTCTGATTGCGTCTGTCGGTGATAACCCATGGATATTATTTTTATTTTTGACGGTTTTTACTTTTTACCAATTAGGAGTTATAACAAAATTTAGCCGTAGGTATTAAAATTATAAATTGTATGAATTTTTAACTACAAAATTATTTACCAACAAATTTTTATGATTTTGAAAAATTTCGTAAAAACTTAAACTGTGGTGGTTGGTGAGCGATGTAAATAAGCAATCAAGATGTAAAGAAATTATGTCAATAAATAAATATATTTTTTCAAAATGTGGTCAATTGATATTTTCATAATTTATTAGTCAACGTCCCGTTCATTTGTATTCCAGTCTTGTTTGGTTTGAGTCAATAATTGACCCAAATATTATTATTATTATGATTTAACTTTGAGTACTGATACTAAAGACTTTTGAGTGGTGTTACAACCTATCTTATATATTATCTAATATTTTTTTTCGATTACTTACCTACTTTATTATAAAACTTATAATATAATATCAATATGACTAGGTATACTAATAATAATACTAATTACTAAAATTTGTTGGAATGTAGTTTGGATAATTATTATTAATTCCATTATCTTGGCATGTCATTCCATCATAAATATAAGCTGTGCATTCTTTTGGTAGTTCATATAAATTCACATTATCTTTGTGACAGTTATCATCGTAGGAATCATAGCTACCTGAATACCTACACGATGACATACCAAGGTCTAAAAAAACAAAAAAAATAATAATCAAACTAAACTATTATCAAAGGAAAACGAGGAAAGGAAAATGACCTCAGCTTCAACTTATCATTACATATTTTAAAAAGGTAAACATTGTATTGAAAATACGTAAATCTGATTCCAGAAATTCGAAATCCTAATCCAATGCCCTGATAATACATGTTTAGACTATTAATATTGATACTAGTCTGCAAATAGTATTTTTAAATTGATAATTACTCTGTTCTTTATTATAGATTTTTATATTTTATTTTGTTTTTAACTCTTATAAATATAGTAATGTCACAGAATTTTGGTGCCTCTAACAATTTTTAATTCAATATATTTCCTCCTTTATAAATGTCCACAGCAATTAAAATCATGCAAATCATCACAATGTTATTAATTATTAATAAGAACTAAATCTTTTCAGTATAATTAGTGGGTAATTTATGTTTACTGTCATAATAAGTTTTATTTTGTTGTTGAACCTTATCAGTTATCAATATAATTGGAGGCATCCTGTCTATGTTTGTTAAGTTTCTTTCACTATGTATAATATAAGAATATAAATATTTTTTTATTTCATCATCAGCCTTACCTAATTGTTTTATACCACATAAAAATAATGCTGAGTGTTTGTATTTCGTTTGTCGGATAATTAATTCTATTATTAGTTGTATATTCAACTTCATTTAAAATCTTATTTTACTTAGATGAAGCAGATGTTAA
Organism: Pentalonia nigronervosa; assembly: GCA_014851325.1. NCBI lineage: Eukaryota > Metazoa > Arthropoda > Insecta > Hemiptera > Aphididae > Pentalonia > Pentalonia nigronervosa. The sequence continues at coordinate 8,924 of JACXSJ010003917.1, forward strand.
CTTATCTATCGTTTGGCTTGTCCATTAGCTCCGTATAGGCTAACCTGTATCAGTAGCTATGTGTATAATCTGAATTCTGACATTTGATAAATTCTTGAAATATAGCTGATGTAAATGCACACTCTGTGTCAGATATTAAACGAATGAGTTTGCCATAATAATTAATATAAGTTGTTAAATGTTTTATATCATAACTATTATAGTGTTCTTTGGTAAGAAAAAGTTTAATTAATTTTGTAAATGCATCTTGTAGTAACAAGATTTATTATGTTTATTTTTATGCCCACAAGGAGCTTCTTCAAAGGGTTCAAAATGGTCTATATGAATGGTATTAAATGAAAAATTTCATTTAGGAATAGCATATAAAAGTACCTCAGTTCCGCCATTTTTAGGAGCATAAGATAAACATTTTAGACATTTTGAAATATAATATTTAATTTTATTTCTCATTTTGGGAAACCAATAGGAATTATTAACTGTTGATAATGCTTTATCAATAACAACATGTACTAATATTAACTACTACTACTAATATTAACATCTATCGTTTCAGTAGGTATCATCAAAATAAAAGTTGTTACAATACCTTTTTGGACAGCATCGCCATTAGTAGGGACATCGTTAGTGGGTGTTTCATTCATGGCATTATTATATTGTTCTATTTCGCTTTTATCTTCGATGATTTTTGTGACCCTTTGGTTAGAACTAACTATTAGGTATAAATTAAAATAAAACACTTAAGTTAAGAAACAAATTATATTACTTTAACTTAATATTATTGTAAAAACAATTGACAATACATAATACATAACTATACGAGTCATAAAAACGACTTGATTCACTAATCACCGAATGAATATTCTCCTCATTTGGTGGATTCGTAGCAAGCCTCTAAGTCAAACCATCACAATTTTAATATGTTTTATTAATAAAAAAAAATTAAAATGTATGTTGATATAATGCTATTAAAGTTATATTGTTTTTTACAAATTTAATTTACTATTTTTGAATTCTATTTTATTATGAATGAAGTAGTGTTTAGTTTATTAAAAAAATAACAATAAGTTGTTTTTCCTATAAACAGTTTTAGGACTAAGTTAGTAAAAATCGAAAAAAAATATTTACCTTAATCTATACAATTATAACAATTTTGTGATGGTAAGACATATGACAAGAACTTTATTTGAAATTTGAAAAATATTATATTTAAAAAAAAAATTGTTAAAACATTTACCAAATCACCAAATATAACGTAAATTTATTATAGAAAAAAATAATCGATAAATTCCACATACTACTCACAACCATCACTTCATCAAATTTATTATGTCCCATATGAAATTCTGAATGCCGAAAAAATACCTACTTTAAGATTCAACTGGGGTGTACAACGTTGCGGGTGAAGCTAGTTACATTCTTAGAGACGATCGTTTTTATCATTCCTACGTTACAACACCATCCTGGTTAGGTTGTAATTTAATTATTTTAAAATAATGACAAAAATTTAAATCATTTTCTAAATAATTGGTATTTAATAAAAATTCGGTTTTTACTTTTCCTCGATTATTTTTCAAAGAATTAAATATTGTTTACTTTTGAGTTTTGGCACTCTTCTCACTAAATTCATAACCAATTTTAAATCAGAAACAGCCCTTAAAGTTAAAGATCAAACCATTTTTACTACTACAAAAGACAATAATGAGTGATAATACGCAAAGAAAAGATACATATCGTATGTTGATTAAAATATGGAACATTTTTAATTATAATTACACCAACATAATATGAATAAGTTTGAATTAAGTCTTAGTATACCAATATAGCAATGAAATTATTAATATTTTTCTTATTATTCATCGTATAACTAAAACTTTAAGTTATTGTTGTTCAAAGTAGTACTTACTTTGATTACTTACAGTAAATAGATTAACCAAAATACTTAGATATAATAAAATAATTAAAATATTAACCTCTGAACTTTTCATTTTATTATTAAAAATACAAAACACAATATTACTGTGTCTAAAAACACATTAAATATGCAAGTACTATAGGTAAGTATTCTTAACTTTGTTATTAGTAATAGGCATAGGTACTTTTTTGTATTTGAATAGTAAATTTGACTATCGTTTGCAGTTGTGTACATAAATACACACTATCTATAAATTATAAATGATGACGGTTATTATAATATAATAATAATTGTATTTTTATATTGGGCCACAGATATGGCAAGTGGTTGTGTGACATTCAATTTGTTAATTTGTATACTTTTTTAACATACATGTCCCCATCAAAAAGATATATTACTAAATGGGCACAAAATAAATATATTCAATATACAACTTAATAACTTTCGTCCAATACCGGTTATTTCAAACAAATCAAAAATATTTGAGAAGTCATAAAAACTAAACTAATATTCTTCTTAGAATCGAAAAATCTACTTTTTAAATATCAATTCGGTTTTAGACCTAATAAAAGTACTGACCAAGTTATAGCTAACGTTACAAATCTTATCTACACTGTGCTTGAAGGGAAAAAGTGTGCTACAGTTCATTTAGATCTGGTAAAAGCCTTCGATACAGTAAATCAAGATAAACTTCTAAGTAAAACATACAGCATAGGTTTAACTGGATCTGTTCTATAATCTCATGAAATCTTGCTTAGAAAACAAAAAAACAGAGGGTAAAAATAAATGGTGCTATTTCTAGTGAACAAATAATGAAATGCGGTGTACCACAAGGTACTACACTTTTAAAATTAATTAAAACAATATAAAATAACCTAAGTTAAAAAGCAAATTAATATGTTATGCCGACGATACAATCTTGATCTGTATTGATAACACATGGGATGATGTATTTAAAAATATTGAAGTCTATCTAAAATCTATTTATAACTGACTAAGCGATAATAGTCTATTCTTAAATCTCAATAAATCGACCATTTTACTTCAATCACTATCTAAACAAACTTTACCAGTCAAATATAATACAAGAATCACAAAACTAATTGTAACATAATGGGTTTTTGTGATTGTAATTTAGTTAATATTGTCAACAATTGCTGGTACATAGGAATCGAAATTTGTTCTGACATGAAGTGGATAAACCATATTACACCCATTTCGAATAAATAAAGGAAGATGATAACATAATGAAAGAACTACATTAGATATTACCTTTCAAAGACATAAGAACAATATATCTAACACTATTTGAAATATACCTGTATTATCATACGGTATAATTAGTTGGGGTGAAGCCTATAATAATACTCTTCTACCGCCGCAAAAATTCCAAAACATAATAATCAAAGTTGAAAATAAAAAAATTGGAAATATTCAACAGGAAAATTATTTAAATACTTCAATGTTATTAATATAGAACTCCTATATCCAAAAACTATTACCTGGCTAGTAATTCTACCTTGACTGGCCTACAAAAACTGACAGCCAAAAAGAATATTATTTTATGGGAATTCAGATATTTAACTTAATGCCCAGTGATGTGGCCAACATGCTGTTACCCATTTTCAAAAAAAAAAAAATTCTCAATGTCTCCGATATGAATATATGACTAAAACTAAATATATATGTATCATACTAAATAACAATGTATTTTGAATTTGTAATTATTTATTATTATTAAGAAAATAATGTTTTTCTCTTTTCTTTATTATATTATAATGTGTACCATATATATCCATTAAGAATATTTATAAACTAAGATAACCCTCTGGGCCTCCCCACAAGTTTTTTTCAGTGAGGCCCAGTAATCCTTATGATATTAATTGAAATAAAAAAATAAATAAATGAAAAATAATATATTGATTTTGTTCAAAATTGGCAAGTTAATGAAAAAAAAAAGACAGGCAAGTGAATACCACTCTGCTGTATATTAGGTTTCATGTAGGTCACTGTAATTGCTGTTAAATTTGAATTTAATAATATCAGTTATATGAAAAATAATTTGAGCGAAGACGGTCTGTCAGCCTGTATTACTGTAAAAATATATTAGGTATATATGTGATATACATTTATATTGCTGTTAAAATTATTTATTTTACTAATAATAATACAGTAGGTTTAACTAATTTTTAGGGAAATCATAGAATTTGAAAATGTAATTATGTATAAAATATAATAATATACGTTAAATATTTCAAGTACCACGAACAATATTCTTTAACTACAACAAAATAACTAAATTTATTATTCTTCGTTAAGATATCTAATTTCGGCTACTAAACTTTTAAACTTAAAATGGTATTAAAAAAACCATATTATTATATTTTCAGATTTTTTGGATATAGTATGAAATACTTTTAAGAAATCTTATATCATATTTTCGATCTTTAGATATAAACAAATGAATATTTTATAAATGTTTAACTCCAAAATAATTTGCAAAAAATGAACTTTAAAATGCTTATAAAAAAGTAAAATGCATACCTTCAAAAATTATTTTGTAATGCACAATTAAAATATTTACAATATTATATTTTGCAACTGTATGGAATTAAATATTTATAGATGTAAAATATGTGTAGATTTAACAAAAATTTCAAAAATTATAAATTTTAACACATACACCTTTTTTGTGTCGGTTTACTAAAGAAGAGTACATTATAAAAAAAATTTAGATATTATTATTTTGAAATGAATTTTTTTTTTTGTTCTTTTTTAATATTTGATTATTTTATTTTTATTTCTATAATGTTTGTAAAAATATCATAACTACAAAACAAAAACTATTACATTTATTAAGTCAGAGCTTCTCTATAAACGATATTTGATGTTGTTTTATTTTGTGGCAACAAAGTAAAATGATTTTTAGGAGCTCCGACCCACGATAGGCCAACATATAATTGGTCTTGTGTAAAATATTCTTTTCATAGGTCGATCCCTACTAATTCGAAGATTTGGTATTGAGAGTTATTTAAAGTTAACGCGAAAGATGTATTCATTGGAAATTGAAGCTGTTTAAATTGGATTGGCAGATCATTTGAGATCATCGATATCCTCGGTATATGAGCCAGTTGATTAGATGCTGTGTCGATGATAATGATCGCTACAATTAAATTGTCCTTTAATTCCTTATTAATCATCCTCGTTCCATTGCACATGCTCGGAGGGCGTAAATTTCTCAAAAGCTTGATTGAAATTCCGATTTTTAACGTCCATTCGTGTGATGGCAGTCCAAAAGGGTTTAGTAAATTTAAAAATTCATGTGGATAATGGACTGCATCTTCGATATAAGTCACAGTGTCGGCCGATTTCTAATATTTTATTTGGCGGGGTACTTTTTGAATAATCAGATTGTTTATTTCGTTAACAGTATCATTCCGAGGTGACAATATTGCCCTAGATTGTAATTTATTACATTTTTAACCTCTCAGAGGTCACGTCTATGAGAATCTCGTTGTAAATGTTAAATGTTTTTTTTTTTTTAATGTTATACATTAAAAAAAATTAAAATTTGACTTGAAAAATGTATATTTGACGGTATATTATTAAGATATTCGAGTATTTTCCATTTGCATAATTACAAAATATAATATTACATTATATGTTATATTTATAAGATGGAAAATACCTAACTTTTCTGTAGAATGTGTTACTTACATTATAGCGTCTTCACTTTATTGATAAAAAAAAAAAAACAATTTTAGTCCGGCCGCAGCGTTTACGCCGCACTGATATCCAATAATGTACACTAATACTTTGTGCTTACTTACTGGTGACATTACGTTTACAGATTAACTACATAACTATTACAATATGTTTATAAATACATGGTTTTGGAATAGAAAAAGGTCATACTAAGCTTATCGATAAATATAATTAAAGATAACTGATTTTCTCAAAGGCATGGTGTAAACAACACACTGGCGTGACTGCTAGGAGGTTAAACTCGTGATATCTTTCGAATGGAATGTTTGAATTGAATAATTCAAAAAGTTATATAAAGTTATTAAAGTAGTCTTCAATATGAAGTAATTTATTTTGACAAGGATTAATACCAAGGTACAAATAAAGAGCCTTTTTCAGCGGTGCCATTTCAATTAATTTTAAAAATAAAAAAAACACTTATTGTGATATAAATATAATAGTTATGCATATGCTGTCGTGACACTTTTGGTAGATAATGATGTGTTCTGCAGTCGTACTACATTATTTTGTTCTATCATCAATAGTTTTCGCAGTGCACACGATGTAAGTAATTTTTTAAAAAATTTTTTTACACCTTGTGTTACATTATTGGAGTTTTAGTAAGGATCCCTAGTAACTTCCCAACGGTGAAAGCATTTTTCAAATCGGTCCAGTAGTTTCGGAGTCTATTCAATGCAAACAATCAAATCTTACTTCTTTATAAAATTAGTAACTAAGATATATTATAAAACGAAATTAATATTTAAGGTTTTTATTTTAATTTTTAAGTTTTAAATTCTGATATAAAATGCATTTTTTAAAAATCAACAATATATTTTGTAACAAGTGTTACAAAAAAAAACGTATCGAATAAATCATTTAAATTATTGCTATTGAATTATCAGAGTATTTACTAAGCATTTTTTAATTTATGAATCCATATTTACAATAACGTATATATATATATATATATATATATCAATTAATATATGAATACCGTGACAGCATAAAAAATATATCTCCAATATAATAGATTTTGGTAGTTCTATAATAAATTTAATTTTTAATAACTATACAAAAACATTTTTTTTCTGATCATCGGTTTGGCGGATGCAACACGATTTCGAACTTTTCTTTTTTTATAACATGATTACGAACAAATGCCGCTTATTAAAAAAAATTTTTTTAGCCGATAGACAAATGATTATCGACGTTTTTTAGGCTAGTTTGCCAAGTATAGATACATAGTTTATATTTTTCTAATTATTATTGAATTAAAACACTTTTTTAAATAAAAACTATTTAATATTAATAATACTGTACATAATACATAATACGTTACAAACTGCAAAAAAAAAATAAAAAATTACATACTAATAGTTTTTAAAATGTTTTCCTTGGTATAAATTTTCAGTTTTTATAATTATAAAATTAGATTCTAGTGTATTTTATAATCAATGTAGTTTTTGACTGTTTATTTAATTTTAAATTGATGTTTTTTGGCCATAGAATTATGTACATAAATTAATAGAATTTATTATTGTCAAAGTATGTGCTTGTGTTTGTTTTAAAACTGAAATCACTATGTGTGTTGGAGAATGGGGTTATAAAACTGACCATTGTACGTCCTACGAAAGCTCTATCTGGATAATTGGTGGTTCTAAAAATAATTATACAATTTTAAAGATTTTGTATTTACTGGTGAAATCTACGTAGGTAAGAACAAAAATTTAAGTTTAACCTTATATGATTTGATTATTTGAAAATGAAACAAAATTTTAAACCATTGAGGAGTTAATCTGGTATTGGACATCATCGATGTTAATGCATGAATTACATTATTCGCTGGTTAGTATAAGTAGTTAGGTAGGTAGGTACAATTAAAATATTGAACTTTTGATCATTTTAAAATAAAAATATAATATAAATCTGTACTTTTAATTATAAACCAAAATTAACTTCAATCTATAAACATATATAAACTTTAAATAATAATCGCTTTTTCTTAAAAACAACAAAACATACGAACTTGACAATTTGAATGATGGTTCCCTCAATACTCTTAATGTACATTAAGATGAGATTTAAATAAAATAGCATTTGAAATATGAACTTATACAGGAATTTAGTCGTTTCGCCTAATCTAAATATGAAATTATTATCGAACTAAATACCCTTCAAAACACATTTAATAATTGTTTAAACGTTAACTGTGATAATAATATATGGTCAATGAATGCTGAATTCAACAAAATAAATTGTCCAATGTCTATTCTATTTCGCATCATATAGGTAATATAAATAAATTTCTAGATAGTAATTAATGCATTCAATCAGGAAAATACTTATTGGTGTAGTTTTGTTTGTATATAGAACTTACGTACGGGTGGTTTTTTAATTACAAAAAATATAATTGGTCTGTAACTCCAAAATGTATGGGCCTTGGCTAATAACAAGTATATAATAATTGATAACAAGTATAACAACCTTGCAATGTTTGCTAATATATTCACTGACCGCATATCTGCATGTGTGTCTGTGTGCTCACAGGAGGATGAGAGTATCAAATCCCCTTTTGGTTTATTTTTGTCATATAAAATATGTGAAGGGTGAGCAACGGAAGTATATTCGTTAAATAATTTTTTTTTTTTTAATAAAATTATTTATTTTTAACAAAATTTGATTTCAATAAAATTTCAACAGGTATTCGAGCATCCTGCAAGTGCCCGCCTACATGACGCCTATGCTTACCATTAGATGACAATATTGCACATCACATATCCATTATATTTAAATATTTCAAAATGTCGATTATCGATGTATATATTGTTGTATGGTTTTTGAGAGTATTTACAAATGTCATTGGTATTATGTTATACTACATAGAGTGCACATACATTACCAAGAATGAAAACCATTGGTTTCCAAACTTTTTTTCGGTGGAAAATGGCTGTGATGGAAACAAACATAAATTATATTGTAGTGTGCAGTTAAAATATAATACAGTTGGTCCAAGTATGCCATACACGATTATAGGCGATGAGGCATTTTCTCTATCACCAGATATAATGAGACCTTTCAGTAGTAAAGTTTTATCAGACACAAAGCGAATATTTAACTATAGATTAACCCCAGCCCGGAAAAACGTTGAATGTGCTTTTGGAATACTTTCAAATAAATGGAAAATGTTTAACGAACCTATCAATGGAAATTTGGATTTATCTATACTTTTGGTAAAGACTTGCTGTGCCCTCCATAATTTTGTAAGGACTAGAGATGGATT
>JACXSJ010003918.1:0-17854 GCA_014851325.1 Pentalonia nigronervosa
AAAATTAATGAAATTGTTTTTAAAATTTAATTGGGAAAAATGTATTCCGAATACTGTACTCAGAATACTTATAAAAAGTATTCAAAATACCTGGTTGAATACTTTCAACAAAAAGTACTTAAAAAGTATTCGGAATACTTAAAAAGTATTCCGAATACAGTATTCCGAATACTGTATTCGGAATACTACCCAAGTCTGGCAAATTCTAATTATATAATAATTAGTCATATAAATGTTTGAAAAGATATATTATTACTCCATTCAGCAGTCAAGTCTGAGTCTGAATAATTCGATAACACTTTACTCGTTCGTGGAAGAGTTGGGGGATTATATTTAAAGTTAATACCCAAAACAAATTATAATTTTAGATTTTAGTTTTTTTTTTTCTGAATTGTATGAAAATATTATAATACAATACATTGTATATATACGTACACATTTTACACATCGATCGACATTATATCGAATGAATCTTATTTATTATGTTTAGGTATACAAAATTATTATAATCATAAATAATAATAAAAAAATACAATTTAATAATAAATAAGTAATAGACTTTATAAAATTATAAATTAATTTATAATTCATAATAATAAAGTTATAAAATTACTTTTCTGCTTTTTTTTTTCTGCAAAGTTGTCAATTATTGTGTCATAGTCAATAAATCTTGCTAGTTGATTTTCAATTGATAAAATTAATAAAATAGCCTTTCTTTTCCTGTAGTTAACCGCAAGTAATTCTTTATCATTTTTAATTTTCTAAACGTTCTTTCTCCTAAGGTTATCAAAAGATGTATTATTGCTAAAATATGCTAGTACATACATATTTATGGAAATATGTTTTAAAATCCTTTTTGATAAATGTTATTAATTTTCTATATTTGCTACTAACTTTCATTCTTTGTAGACTTTGTAAAACATTCTTAGTTCTTCTTTTTGTTCTTGAGGAGTAACGTCATTAGGATATTCCTTTGATAAATCTTCACTTATTTTTTCTAAATAATCATCATTAATGTGTGTTTCTGGTAGATTCACTAATGGAGAAAAAACATTGGATATTTTTTTCAAGTTTCCATATATGTCATGTATATATAATAATAATTTGTCAAATTATGTCAAAAATATTTGAACTTTAAATTTTTGCTCTAAATTTTGAAAAGGTTTTTCATTATTAGAAAACGAGTTATAATGGAATTTTGTTAATTTTCAAATATTAGCATTTTTTTTTAAACTCAGTTGTTATACTAAATTTTTTGGAGTTTATTTTAGCTTCACTAAACAGACTATCTCAAGAATCTTTTACCAGTTGAATATCAACTTTGAGTGACTTAAAATATGCAATACCTTTTATCATGGACAATTTTATATTTTGGAGTACTTTTTTTCATCATTAATACATTGTAAAATCGTATACCATATTGTAGCAAAAAAAATTAATTCCAACGTCTACATCAATCAACAAGTCCTAAGACATCTGAATAATTATCAGCTGGTAAATTTAGTTCTATTAATATTTTTTGTAGCGATTTCATAATTCCGGAGTAGTTTTTTATCAGAGGTCAAATTGAATCTGTTTTGCAATTCTTTAAGTATTTTTCACCTAGTTGGGCTACATGAAAATATGTTATAAAGTTTTTGTATATTCCCAAAAAAACATTTTACCTTTGAATTACGTTCCATAGCATGGGTTTCATAATGATTCAATAAATGTTCACTACAAGGAGAAAATAATGCTTATGGGTTTTTATTTAATATTCTATATTTTAAACATTTATATTTTTCGGTCATATTACCTGCATTATCATAGCCTTGACCTCTACATAATAATAAATCATTTGTTTCAATAATACCTCTTCTAAGTTTTTTGCGATTTCAGCACCAGTTTTTTTTTGAAAAATCAACTAGTCTTAAAAACCGTTCTTTTGTGCTACAAACTTCTTATCTTCGTGTATATACCTTTTAACAAAAACCAACTGCTCTTTACGGGAGATGTCTGGAGTATGGTCAATAACTATTCTAAAATAACGAGCTTGATATACTCCATTAATTATTATACTTAGTACATATTGTTCACATAACTAAAAAAAATGATTATATTTAATTTTATGAATAATATTAAATTTATAGTTTTAAAATTATGTTATAAATATACCTGTAAAAATGTATTTTGGATTCTCGATGATAAATAGTGTGCTTGCATTCTTTTGTTTTTTTCACTGTATTATTTTACTTCAACTAAGTGATACTTCATATAGTTATTATATTTACTTACAAACTTGGTCATTGAAATAAATGAACCACTATCACCATGATAAATTATGCTGTGGTTACCTCTGAACGGTAAATTATGTTCAGCTAAAAAAATTGTTATGTCAATTAAAATCTTTAATATTTTACGCCATTTTTTTTCTATATCTATATTATTTTAGAGTTTTCCATCTACACCAAGTGATTTAGTAACAGAATATATTAAATCTTTCCATTTCATATAATTATTTCAATAACAAATATTTGCATTGTATGATTCTACTTTTTCATTAAGTTTTCTCCAATGATCGATAATTCCGTTTCTACAAAACCCAAATAGCATTTTTGAAAGAATCTTGGAAAATTAAAAAACAAGGTAAACAAAACAATGCATTTTTTTATTTATTTTTTTTTTACTCCAGACGAGTCAGTCTTGAGGTACTTTTTCTCCATTAGGTAAGCTTTTTTTTAAAACTGATTTTGGAAAAAGTCGACTTACAAATTTATCACGATGTATATTTGATGGCATTGTAGGTGTTCCAAGTGAAATGATAAAGCATTTGTTAGTGTCTGTTAAATTTTTCCAGGTACCTGGATCATTGCCTAGTTCAATTTTAGTATTTTGATTTATTGTTTCTACGACATTATCATCGCATACATTTTCTGTCTTTGAACTAATATATTTATCATTAATTTGTGGAGAATTAATTTTATTCGGCAATAGTAATTTATCGGATACATTAATAAATTCTTCAACACCTAATGTCACAGAATTATTAATAATCACTTCTTCCATATTTTACACTTTTTCGACTGATTTGTTCTTTATGAATTTTTCTTGATTTTTTGGGTCCTTTTTATTTTGACTAATATTTTTACTAGTAATTTTTACTAGTATGGACTGCACCCATCCAAAATCATGTAAATTTAATTTCTTATTTTCTTCTTTATCTTTTTTTTTCTAATTTTCTCTTTTGCAGTATCCAATAAATATCTACGTTTCGTTTTATCTGAAAAAAAAGTATAAGTAGGAAAACTTGAAAAGTACAATGAGTAGGGCACAGTTATTATTTTTTTTTTTTTTATAGAACCAACAGGATTTTAAAATGACAATAAATAAACTTAACTCATTTTGTATCGATATATTTAATGGTAATATAATATATTACCATTAAGATTATTTTTATATTATTAATATATACCATATTCAATGTATATTATATTTAGTGTTGATAAAAGCCCATGTACAAAATTCCGCCTGAGGTGTCAAAACCGAAAACCCTGTCGGTTCTGTGACGCATGTGCAGCGACCAATAAAATACACAAATAGACGTTCATAGTATTACATTTGTAATCCAACATATTAGAAAGAACCGAATAATCATAATTTTTAAAATTTGTATACCTACTATATTTAACAAAATACAAATGTGTTTTTCTTTTATAAAAATCTTATTACGTAAAAATAACGTAGGTACCTATGGTCATTTAGAATAATACACATAAAGTTTAGCAATAAAATAAATACAACCCTAAAAATAAATAAATAATTTAAAGTAAAAATACTTACGATTTTAAACCAAAGAATTTCCAGTAGACACTAGACAGTGACTGACAACCGTCTTGCAATACGTACTCTCATTAAATAATTATTTCAACAAGAAATATAATTTTATATATTATATTGAATATGAAATATAAATAGAATTATGGAATTTACAGTATAAATTCAAATTAATTATTATCACTTCAGTGTATAACAAATATTAGATTTTTACTTTATAACAGTATAAATAATTTAATTTTTGTAGTTCATAATGGTCCGTTAATTAATATTATTATTGTAGGTTGTTATTTTTATTTATCGTTTGTACAGCCATAAAGTCTTCGTTAAAACTTAAATGTGTAATAGGTCGGAGATTTTCGATTAAATTATTATTTTTGCGTGTTGTTAGAGCTCTCATGATTATTTGGTCTTCGGGGGTCTGGGTTAATTTTGATCCAGAGACCCCCTCCCTTGGGACGTACCTGCTAATATAAGTTCTCAATAAATCCAATGATTTAAAAAAATAATTTTTTTAAATCATATAACTTTACTTTGAAAACAATTTAACCTCTAGCGACGGTGCCCCTCTGAGGACTCAGAATTCGATGCTCTGGGGCGATTTCCTCCAATCGCCTCACCCTAAACATGCCACTGATCATACCTATATACATAATATAAATATTTGTATACATTTATTTATACTGTTACCACATCCGTCTTCGTCGTTATTAAACCGATGCTTATGCGATTTTCATGGCGACATAACATGGTTGTATAATAAGAATGGCATTATGTAGGTGTATATATATATAATATTTTTTTAGTCTAAATTTTTGCCATAAATAACACGGCCCGTTGAGGAAAAAAGGGTGTAAAAACACGGCACGGTCGGCGGCGGACATCTTATCTGCATCTCATTTTTCATTCAAGTGGCAAAAACCTCGGGCTTAAGCCCCCACGGACAGGGTTCCGCGGGGGCTTATCAAGAGACCGTGTCACGTGTACATCCTAAATTACATCCGACGACGACGACGACGGCAGCCATGACTACGACTCCGACGTGGACGTGGACGTGCTTATCGTGGAAACGCACAATACAAACGTAGGTACGTCCCGTGGTACGACGTCATAATGGATGAACCGGCAGAGAGCCTACATCACGCGTGATATGTATCATCGTCAAGCGACTTTGACTCGAAAGCTACTTTGGCTTCCCCTCGGAAACAGCTATAGCACTGTGCCTTCGCCTCTTCTCGAAAGTCTGCACCTTCGCCGTTACTCCCGCAAAGTCACCCTTCTCACTCCGCAAAACCACCCTTCTTGCCCCGAAAAGCCTGCACCTCCAGCCCGGTCAAACACACGGCTATCCACGATGCCGCACTGCTCCTACCAGCGATTTCCATAACCGGACGATTTTCCCGACGAGTGACGAGATGGCAACAATAACACGTGTGGATTAACCCGTGTCCCGGCTATATGATATAATATGGTATAAGCCTACCCGGCTGCTAGGGATTCACTGCGCGAGTTTTATCCGACGGTCGACGTGGAAACTCCAAGTCACGATCACGAAGACGAAGACAAAACTACTATAACAAAGACGATGACGAAGGTACGATGTGCACACGTTCTAAATGTCATCGGTGCGGGGATAAAGCCTAATGCTTATAACGATATTATGCGTTATTTATACGAACTATGGGTCCGACCAGTTTTATAATAATATCACGAGTTTAGTAGGTTTTATTTTTTTTTTTAAGGGATAACTACTACAATAAACTGTATGATGAAAAAATTGAAAAATGTAGAACATCTTATAACGTCATCCATACCTCTAATTAGGATTGACTGAACTCAAATACATATCTCTAATATATACCGCAGAAAACTCCAGTGTTGAGAATAAATGACGAAAATTTCATCTAGTTAAGATACAGATAATTTTATATAAATTTATCAAGATACAGATAAATATATATATATATACATTTTATATATTTTATCTACGTTAAATAAAAGTAATCTAAGTTTTATCAGATATTATAATACATAAAACTATTTTAAATTATAATATTTAAATAACAAATGTACTTCTTTAACAACGTGAACATAAAGTAATTAATAATTAATAGGTATATGCAGTAACAAATATTTTTTGAATTAAAGAGTCGTAAAGTCTCAAAGTATCAATTCTATAAAATAAGATAATAGAACATGAGAATATGCTAATATTATGAGTACACGTATTAATTAAATAGTATTCTGATAAAACAATTGCAATAAAAATAATGAATATTATTCATGAAAAATAAATATGATTTAAATAAAATTAATCTAGATAAGTAAATGTGTCATCTAAGATAACTAATCGATAAATGGCATAATAGTTATCTAAATAAGAAGAATGTGGTACAAAAGGCCGAATCTCACTAAGTTGAATATTAAGAACCGATTTAATTTAGCCAAATTTCATCCAGCTGACATGATTAAGAGCCGAATTTCAAAAAATCGACATAATTAAGAGCTAAATTGTATACAGCCGGCAAAGGGCCGAATTTACAATATTGAAAAATAAATATATAAATTGTTTATAAGTTAAATTTATAATATGTATATTATTAATGTATTAAAATATATATAATAATAAAATGTGTATAAAATAATATAAGAATGATGTTGAAAAAAATATTTAAAAATTTAAATTGTAAGAAATTCCTTTTAAAAAATTGATAATATTTCTATTATTTTTATCTTCAATAACATTTTGTATTTGAAGTTGTTGTTTTATATTTGCTAATTTAGGCTTTAGTCTTTGATTTCCAGATACAATCAATTCAATTTAACCTATAAATATGAATTATGTTTTACTTAAAATACATTTTTTTAAGAATAAAAATAAGTACAATATTTACTTAAAGTATGTTGTTCTTCTTTGCGCATTTCAATGATTCATCGATAAAAATGTGACGTATTCATCGCCTACCAAAATTTTCCAAACAGACCAAAATGAAGAGGGATATAATGGTGCTGACCGAGATACTGATCCATTTCTAAACGTTCTTTTGATTTTTCCACGGATATAATTTTCTTCAAAATACGTTTTTATTACGTCCGGAACTAGAATTAGCTGATAAATTGTCAAATGCGTCTAGAATTTCTTCTAGAGATAAAAATGCTAAGGACCACAAACAACGTAATTTTAAACCAAACTCCGTATTTAGTATTTAGTATTTAGTTTCCGTATTGGGTGGTTAGCCTACTCAATTGAATTTTACACCAAATATTGTGACTCAAATAAAAACCCAAACTAGTTTGTTCACACTCGAGAAATATATTGGAAACTGCATTAATTGCAGCCTTTTCAAAGTAATTTATAATACATTTTGGTAATAGCACATATCCATAATCATCATAAATGGAAATTAAACCTTCAAATAACTACTTATAACACTATCATTTTTAGATGTCACTAAAGGGTAAACAAAAGAAAAATGTTGTTATTTATTTTAATTCCTACTGGGGCGTAAATTGTGTACAATTGTAAAAAAATATATTTGAAATTGTCTTAAGTGTTCCATGCATAATCCAGTTTGAAGCTTCAATAAAATTTTTAATTTCATTTTTTGTAGAAAATATGAATATTTTTTCATTAGAAACTGAAATTTCTTTAAGTAAAAATTGATCACCATTTAAGCATTTTTTAAATTATCTAGAATATTTATTTTTTCTACACTACTTGGTTCTGGAGGTAAGAGTTTTTTTCTTACACGCAAAATTAATTTTCTGGTCGCTTCTACTGAAAGCATATAAGAACAAGAAGTAATTGGAATTGCACTGTGAATGTCTTGAATGTTTCGAAACAGTTTTTTCCTAGTAGATTTAGCTTTATCGTTTATATTTGCAATAGCTGTTTCCACAATAAAACAGCTCGCATCTGGTGTGTGATTAATATGTATGGGAACTTTACCTCGAGTTTAATGTTTCTCATTTGTCCAAAGGTTAACCATTCGAGCGTTACAATAGTCAAAATCATTTTTTTTCTGTTTTATGACTACGTTTTTCACATTCCCAATAAAACACATTTCACGTTGTTTAATTTTAATCATGACATAATCGTTAAAATATAGTTCATTTTTCATTATTTTAATTTCAATTTGTTTCATTTGTTCACCATAACTCACGACACTACAATAAATATTTGCGAGGAAACTCTACAACTGAATAAAATTATCGAATCTTATTTATGTCTACTTCACCAACAACAGAGATAATCAATATTAAACCTAGCTAAAGGGAATTTATCTTATATTAATGGTCGATAAAATGATGATATAGCATATTATTATATTTTAGTATATATGCTCTATAATCACGTAGATTTCCACCATATTATTTACCGTTACATTTTCGTTACACGATTTAGCTTCACCATTTCTAGTTCGTGGCTAGATAATCATGTCGGCTTATAGATTGTTCAACTCTTTGGATTCAACTAAACTCATGTCGGCTCTTTGGATTCGGCCCATTATTCGCCTCTTAGATAAGATAGTAGATGATTAATTTTTATCTAGAAAATTATCTAGATAAGTTTCAACACTGAAAACATTTAATTAGAATAATGATTAAGGTTGATAAGTTCTGTCGAGTTATATAAATTTATTGTGTACCATATGCCGAAATAGTTTGTATGGATATACACACAAATAAACCGATTATTATTGATTAAATATTATCTACCTAATCTAACCAAATATATAGATGTT
Organism: Pentalonia nigronervosa; assembly: GCA_014851325.1. NCBI lineage: Eukaryota > Metazoa > Arthropoda > Insecta > Hemiptera > Aphididae > Pentalonia > Pentalonia nigronervosa. The sequence goes on from JACXSJ010003918.1 coordinate 8,559, forward strand.
TATAAAATCATATAAAAATATCAATGTCGATGTTAATCAGCATAAATCGAAATTTGCAGACCCTTGGTTTGGACCAGGAGACGGCAACCTTTTTGATAAGATTTTAATATGCCTTGTTTATATTAAAAAAAGATGAATAGTCATCATATAAAATTTAGTCTATTTAAGTTTGTATATATGTTAGGTATATTAATTTAAGAAGGTATTTACAAACAAACAACGTTTTAATCCACTATTTCTAGTCTATACCATCTTAGTTCGTGGTTTTTATACTAATTAGTAATTATAAATTTTACTCGTGGGCCACGTAAAATTCATGGTCGTATTCGGGCTTACTTACTTAATAAACATAAAAATAATATCATACAAATAAACCCATTACTATTGATTAAATATTATCTACCTAATCTAACCAAAAATATAGACATTTATAAAACCATATTAAAATTGCAATGTTGATGCCAATCGGCATTTATCAAAATGGATTTCTGATTTATTTATTGTAATTTTTGCTTAACCCGTTACCCGAGAATATCCTAGAGTGAACTCTAGAAAAATTTAAGTGTTACGGCACTCCATCCTTGCCCAAAACGTAAATACGTTTTTTTACATGCTATTCACGTTGGATATTATTTTTTCAATTAGTTTTTATAATTAATTTATAATATTTTCTCATAGGTGAAAGTATATACATAGTCAACGCAGTACTGAGGTAGCAATAAGACATTAAAGACAATAAAACATTGCAAAATACTTTATAAAATCTGTCTTCATTACACGTACCTAGCTGATTAAGTTGTTTTTGGCATTGCACCGATCAAAAACGTCATTCATAAATTGAATTTATTACTATGTCTGTAAAACAAAAAAAAAACCCATATACAAATACAATTGTCGTTTGATTTGAAAATGCTTTCACAAATTAAAAAATGGACGGTGTTGCTAGTCAAATTTTAATTTCTGAATGAAACGATAAATGTGTTGGTTTATGATGTTTTATTTATTTTTTTATTGAAGAAACTTTTTACAGTTGAAAAATGCTTCGACTTTGAAAATGAATCTAATTGGTACTTTGGTGGTCAAGAGTCAAAAATCTGTGGATAGTTACAATTTTGGCAATAGGTAAAGTACATTTTGGAATATCGATCTATGGTTTATTTTAATGAACAATAAAATAAAACAAAATAATATGTGGGAAAAACCATGTTGTTTGGTTTCTATAGACTTTACATTAGACATTTGTAGACATTATACTTTGTATATCCGTCGCAATAAATTTAATTTTTTGTCTAATTTACGATATGCAATTAATTCCGGTTCATCTTACCACCTTGGTAAGCTGAAACTTACACACATCCTCAAATCTAGTTAAATTTCAACCTATTAAAATTTGATCCCTTCATAATCGTTCCTTGTCAGTGGAATTATTCTCTCTCAAGTCTCTACTGCTACCGTTCTTGAGAAACGATATATATTTATATACAAATATCCAGAAATGCAATTTAGGTAACAATATCATATTATGCATGTCTATAATAATATGTTTCAAATACAATTATTAAAATCAATATTTAATTTGAATTAAAATGTATTTTATTTATTAAAATATATATATATATTGAATAGGTTATTGTACAAGTTATGTAGTTAGGTCACCTGATCATTTTCATACACGTATGATAAACAACTAGTCCGAAACACACAGCGACTAGTTCGGGCTACGCTTACTGAAAAGCGCCTCCGTCACCGCCGCCGCCACGACAATCCATCTGACGACGACCGTATATTATAGTAATAGATAATAATATTGTTTGGCAGTGCAATAATAATAGTTGTATACAGTCTTGTGATAGATGACGGTGTGCTGCAGCTACGCCCAACAGAATTTTAATGCACACGATTAATGTCGTCGACCAACAGAGCTCAGACGCGACGCGATCGCCGTACCCTTCCCCCCCTCCCCCACACAAACACCTCACCCGACCGAGGTGATGTAGTGTCAACCGCGGCCGTTTAATTAATTGGGTTCCGTTTGGACGGACGACGTGTCCCTTAATAATAAGATATTAATCAGTAGCCCGTCGTTTAGCCACACCTTGTGCAGCAGGCAGATAACAGCAGCGACTTCCACCGCTCGAACACGCCATTGTTTTGAAACTCGTGCCGCGCAAAACACAGTCACAGCAGTCTTCGCTTTTCGGGGGGAGGAGATCATTAATCCCTTTCGGACGACCCGTCCGCGAACGTCCCCCCTCCGACGAGGTCCTTTTTTGCCCCGTCAGACGACGCTCGTCCGCTGCAGGACGACGACGAGTCATGATATTATATTATTATTATATGGGTACGTAGGTAATAATATCATAAAGTACGTATATTATTATTATAAATCCACCGGGTGCGTGCCAAAACGTCGTAAACCGGATTAGACCTAAATAATTATTAGCGTCTTGTGTCTTGTTGGCGGCATTTAACGTGGCTCTGACGTGGACGAAAAACAAAACATTTGATATATGTATATTATTACTAGCAGTCCCGTCCAGCGTTGCCTGAGCTAAATATTAAGTTAAGATTAACCTCAAGTGATGTACATGCTTTTAAGCCACATAGGTAGGTAATCCACTGCGTCTGTTCGCGGAAAATATGCGAGCAGTAATTTATCAGGTAGGCAATACACTTGCGGTGGATTGCAGACCCCATGAGGTACATAAGTGAATGAAATCAGAATTAGGTAAGTACACGAAAAACATTAGCCGTGTGAATGATTTTATTTTTTTTAAATGCATTTCGAAAAAAATGTTTAATATGTCATTTTTTTACAAATAACAATAGTAATAAAATGTTAATTAATAGAAACCCTATAAACAAACAGAGATTAGTATACATAAATCCCATCGAAAAAAGCATTTTCCGTATTTCAGATTCAAATTTTCAAATTTTCAGCGCAATTTTCTTAATTTGTCTTTCCGTAAGAACATAGTACTAAGTATAAGAAAACATTAAAAAAAATATGAATGAAATCGATAAAGGCGTTCTCGAGTTATACTGTGACCAAAGGAATATAAATTCATTTATATTTATATATAGTTATAAGCACAATATAATATTATTGTTGTTATTGTCATGAAGATGACGGTAAAGTTAAAACTATATAATATAATAATATTCTCGTAGGTCGTTTGTTGTTTATCTACAGCACAAGTACTAATAATTCTCTTAAAAGCCTTTAATGGGGAAGGGCATAATTCTGCGCTTACTACAGATAAATAAAAGTTATATTTTCCAATTTTTACATAAATTCATTATAGAATTCACAAAATTATGCTATTAAAAACTCTCTTCTATCAGGGTAGTTTTCAGGGGTTATTTTTGATGTGGTAAACACACTTACCATTGCTAGTGTATAATAAAGTAAGGTGATATATATATTTACCATTGACAATAATTGACAATAAACAAAGGTGACACATATATTTATCATAGACCATTTACGACTTCTTTATATTTTAGATACTATAAATAAGCAATACACAAATTATATATGTTTATTATTATTTGAAAATCAAACAAACCATTAAAAATAAGACAACAAAATTGAAACTTTTACTATAATCAGATACTTTAAAGTTTAAACATAACTACTAAGTAGGCGTATAAATGTATAATATACAATAAAATAATAATACTTAATATATATATATATTATAGTTTGTTATTTGTTATGTTTTGTTTTGTGGTATTTAATTATTTTCGTTAGCAGTTTTCAGTTTTAATTACTCTTTCAGTTTTCAATCGTTTTTTTATCATATATATTATAACGTTTTATTATGATCATCACGTTAATATAAAACGTTTGTAATCCATGTAGATAAAGGTGGACAAGTTAATGAAAATAGTTAACTCAAGTTATGTTAAGTTAAGAAAATACAAGATCGAAAAGTTATAAATTAACAGTTAACAAATCATAAATTTAATTCGATAAGTTAAAAGTTAAAACGGAAAAAAATATTAACTTAACTCAGTTTAAAAAAAGTTAATCTACTTTTTTCAATTAATATGTGGATGAGTGACAGCTTTTTTTTTTAACTCCCGAATTATATTAAACAATTTTATCATAATATACAGTGTATATACATATTTTACTTTACATGCCTATAAAATAATTAAACTATACACATCCTAATTAGTAATTTAATAAATATTAATGTTTTATATCAACAATTTAAGGTTATATAATAAAACAATAAAATGTGTAATTTTTAATTTAAATATTATATAAATGTTTGCATTATTAATTATTATAGTATTGGATTATTTTTATTTTTATATAAATATTTACGTATAAAACCATAAATACAAAAAATTTCAAAAAAATGTTAAATTTAATGGATTATTTTTAAATCTACTGAAAAAATTTATGTTATTTCAACTGTCAATTAAACTAGTTAAGTTCATAAGTATATTAGACAATTAACTAACTATTCGAGTTAAAAAGATAAAAGAAAATTAACTTTAACTTTTTAACAAACTAATGGTTATAATTATTTTAAATTGTGTCATATTATCCATAGAACATTTTCGTAAATAATGATAAATACGCATCGCTACGTACATAATATAGAAGAAAACGAATGAGTACTCTGATTAGAGTGCACTGCGATAAATGAAAGGACATTGTATATAAAATGTATATCAAAGTCGTGTGTAATAGTATAGTTGCAGACTTGCAGTGTAATGTATAGTATACTGTGTTGCCCAATTTAACGAATTTAAAAAGAATAGCATATACGTACCAGCATAACATCTTACAAAGGTATAGGTTAGATTAAAGTATATGATATAATAATAACGTAATATCGTACATGAAAGGCAGTCCTTTTTTGAATTATAAAAGAGTAAGTCAAAGCTCGTTGATTTCGCGTCTCGTACAAAATATATATTGTATTATATCGATATCAGATTACGACCGGTCAAGTGAACGCGCATACCACGGCAACTCGAATAATGTCTCCTTGTGAGCAAGTCAGCAAGACGCGATGACCGCAACGCGGTATGATAATATGACGAAAAACCGTCGACACCGTGTTGTTAGGAATCGTCTATTATTTATTTATCTTTCTCTAGATAAAAAATTACAATGGTTATCTAAATACAGTTAAACTTCCGTCACCTCTATGTAACATTCATTTTTTTTTTTTGTCCCGTAGAGTATTATGGACAGTGTAATAAGATAAATTTATTTTATATGATGTGCTATAGGCAAATGTGTTCGATTCTGAGTTGATCGATTATGGTTTCTTCTTTTCTATCGAGTTCGGGATATTGCCTTTTATTTTGTTAAGTTTGGTATTAAGATTTCGTGGAAGTTAATTTCGTTCTTTGAGTCTAAGTATGTGGTGATATTTATAGTTGAAATGATATGGAGTGCTTCATGATCAGCTTTTTCGTTTCCTGGAATGCCTATATGCCCAGGAATCCATATGAATTGAATTTGTTTCTCTTTTTTCCTTGCCAAGAAGGTTTCTTCTTGAAGCAACTTTGTGATATCTGTTGGATTTTGTGTATTTGTTATGGCGATTAAATTGCTGAGTGAGTCACTAAGTATTACAAATGTTGATACATAATATTATATTGTCAAGTTTTTAGTTTTGTACGGTATCGAACAGAAATAAAAAACGTATTTTCATAACAGAATCAGTCTGACTCATGATTTGATGCCTGACATAGTAATTTTTAAAGGAATCGACTTTCCATACAAACTTTTAAAAAAAATTAACTGCCATTTAATTGCAATAAAATAATTTTATTTTTAATTAAAAAAAAATTTATCATCACTTTAAAACTATTAATATATATATATATATATATATATATATATATATATATATATATATAATCAACAAGTTTTACATACTTTTTTTACAATATTTATACAAACAATGAAAAAAAAAATCAATAAATATAAATAATATAAATAAAATAAATTACACATTGTTATAAAAAGGTAATTTTTTTTTTAATTTATTGCTGAAAAGTGAAGTTTCTAACATATATTAATATCAGCTTTATTAATTGGGTAATTGAAGGTAAGCTTCTTTAACAAATAACAAAATAAAGGATCTATAAAGATACTGTGGTCTATTCGGAAATCAAAGTTTAGTTATCAAAATACTTGTTTACACCTAACTTGTATGTACGAAGACCACAAAGTACATAAGAACGTATTTGAATTCCATACACAATGCGTTGGATAAACCATACGTCGTGTTTGATTCAAAAATAATTTGAAAAGTCTCACTCACATCTCTAAATGATTTCACTATACATTTTCTATTTGGCAATTGTCCTTAATACTAAAAAATACCCTTGGGCCTCTGACATTCATCGAGTAGCCGGTGGAATAGAACGGCATTGCTTCACGAGACTTTTGTATTCGAAATTATATCTTAAGTTTACGAATTGTTCTCGTATTTCAATGTATACATATTATTATACAAATATAAATTAAACTGTTGATTAAAAAACTGTTTTATTTGAATTCAAATGACGAAATCGTTTTGTATGATGTGCGATTATTTGAATGATAATAATTTAGTGAAGTTTCTTCTTTAATCTTCAGAAGAGCTTTATTATACACAATATTATCTATACGGAATTAAAGACAAATACTGAAATGGAGTTTTAGAACTATCGCAGTAAGTCTAATGTTTTCCAGTCGTAAATAACAGACAGATGTTTATTGTGTCTGTTATTTACAATTTATCAAAGTAATAAAAGTACATTGATAAATAAATAACGATGTCTATTTGTCTAGATTTGTAGAAGAAAAAACTGTACTTTGATGAAAACAAATATAATTCCTATAATTTTTTTACATTTAAGTGCTCTGAAAATTTTTTGAGCACAATAAAATTTACTTATTTAAATTTGAGCTACAACATATATTATAATTGCCAACGAGATTTTACATATGTAAAACATTATATTAAACTTATAGAAAGTTAAATAATATTATTTTAAAATTTGATGTCAAGTTCTTTCAAAATTTTTAAATTACTTAATATAATTCTACAAATAGCTAAACTCTCACAATAATTTTGTATTATTTACATGTTTAAAATTTGTCTTAATCTTAAATAACTTGCAAAATAACTAAATTTCAAGTGTTTATAGTATGAATATTATATTATGATGAATATATTTGGAGTACTGATACACTGCACATATTTGTTTTATTCAAAAACTATAAAAAATTAAATAATAATTGAAACATAAACATCCAAAATGGTACGATTATTTAATTCGTTAATTGTATACATTTAACACTGAAATTTACAATTAAAAAGATAAAAAGATATTGAAAATGACATCAAAGTTATGTTATGTGAAATAAGTTAACATTAGTTTAATAAACTAATGAAATAAAATCTGAATATTATTTTATTATTTAACAAAGTAAATAATTATTTATTTATTTTTATTTAATAAATAAACTATTTTTTCCACGAAAAACAATTGTTTTATTCAAAACTAATTTAAACAAATATAAATTATTTCATTTTTATATAATTTTTATAATCACATGAGTGCGTAGACATTTTGTTATTATATAACATTCTTTACGTTATACTGAAACAACTATTTCGGTAAAAAAAAAAGTACTATATAGAACAAATTACATAATACACCAAATTAAATATTTTATAAGATTTAACATTCTAAAATAAAAATAAAACTTCGATTTGCACTCATTGTAATATCCATGTATATAGATAACAATATTTTAAATTATTTACGCAAAATAATATGAATGCAAAATAACGAATAGTGTATTCTATTATCAGTGTTATTATGATAAGGATCAATTTTAAAATTTATAGAATAATATAATATAGATGCTTAGTAGACAATAGTTATTTATACGAAGAAGATAAACAATGTGAAAAAGTGATGAGATTATAATTACAATATTTTATTGTTATATCACGCATAAAGATTTCAAAGTCGTTGCATAATTGATGTTGCACTCAATAAACAAACTTTATTTCTACAACGTCCATAATAAATTATATCTCAATTAAAATTTAAAAATTTATTTTTTGTTAATTCATACAAAATAAACCCAACGGTTTTTTGACTATAAATCAAAACGTTAGCACCAATGCGAATTTGAAACACCATACTACAATTTGATGTTATTGTATAAAAATCATAATATCATACAACGTCATTTTTAACCATCAATTTATTATATGATTTTAAAACATAAAACATAATTGTGTTCATACTCACTGAAATTAGTATAATATTGTATCATATAATAATGTTCGTCTGAGAATTATTAAGAGCAGTGCGTGAAGAAGAGTGGATATCGTTTAGACGGTCAACAAAATATACAAACCAGGCTTTATATTTAAGAGATTTTTTTTCCTATCGCACAAAAATATAGTTTATGTTATAGACAGTAATTTATCGAAGGGGCTTCGCACATCCTCAATATGTATATTTTATTTAAACTGAAAAAAAAACGCGTTCAAAATTATAAATAAGTAGATACTTACTAGTAAATTATTTAAAGTATCTACCTACTATTACTTGAACTATAATATATAATAGGTACCTATTTTTTATGCATGTTTATTATTGTGCTAGTGCAGCAATAAGTGATTTCTAAGTATTTTATTTATTTCCCAAGTGCACACATTCGTTAAGTCAACTGCACATTTCAAATTTCCTACTCCACAATTAGTGTCTTTCAATGTCTGCACCTTACAATAAAGTTTGATACAAGCGATATGCGGTCAATTACATTATACGTATTGAGTTTGTTTTTTAACCAAAGATATTTAAATCGGTGCATTTCAAACGATAAATCTCTAATACTACAATATAAATAAAATATATATTTTAGCGTACTTAATTATAATAGTGTTATATCGTAGTAGTAGTTTTTAAAAAAATATTGAAATTGTGTTAAAACTATGTCTTTTAGAAACAGGAAAAATAATTATTAAAGCTTATAATATCATCATTGATTATAAAATATAGTAATACTATTTGCAAGGCTGGGCATTAATGAGTTTAAAAGTTAGAGTTAAGTTACTTTTAACCTAACGAGTTACTTCTTTTTTTTTTTTTTTTTGGAAGTTACTTCTAACTTAGCGAGTTAATTTTTTCTATGTTATGCGGTAACTTGAGTTAATTAATTTTATTGTCACGTTAAGTTAATTCTTTTCCTGAAACTACAGATTTAAAATATATTTTATTTTGTTAAAACTTATTTTATATAAAAAAAAAAA
>JACXSJ010003919.1:0-17832 GCA_014851325.1 Pentalonia nigronervosa
TCCCTACGACACCTACGGCATCTGCAAACGTAGCCGATTCACACGTCCCTTCCGTAGGTTCTCGTGGGGTACAGGCGATGCAGATTCGGGTACATGAGAAAGAAAAGCACAAAAAGATGAAAAAGAACGTGAGATTAACACTAGCAAACAGGTTAACGTCCATGGAACACAATCAGTCACTGGTGGTTGGTATTGGCGGGGATGAAGAAGATGCAGATAAAGATGAGTAAGTATGAAATGGTCAAGATTCGTCCGTTGGTATGGTCTACATATGCCAATGTGACCAAGCAGCTTAGGGCAAAGATTGATGTAGATGCATTGAGTGTCAGTATCACGCGTATGAAAATGTCGAAAAACGGTGAGGTTGTGCTTCATATAGAGAAGGATTCGAAGTATAGATTGTCATCTGAAAAAATGTGCACCACTGCCTCGAATATGCTGAGGCGCGTTCCCGTAAGGCTGGTATAGACATTCGAATCGACAGTTATTCGGGAATTTAATCTCGAGATTACTGAGGAAGAAGTTCTCCTAAACCTTTAGAAAGTAATTAGAAAAAGAGTAAGTGTTCTGAAGCTGATCCATTCATTCGGAGGTAGTAAGAAGGTCATTAAAACGAGTAGAAACAACGCCGTTTTGATTGAGAAACCCGGACACTATGTGGTGAGCCTTGTCTGCTGCTTAGTATCGGTCAGGAAACAGACTACACCATTCTATAGGTGACACGGGTTCGGTCACATTGCCGCAGTCTGTAACAATTAAGATCGTTGTACTATATGTATAATGTGCGTGTGGAGCTGACTATAAGTCAAGGGACTGTAGAAGCCTGCTAAATTTCGTCTACTGCCAGTTGAAAGGTGATGGGGCTTTCAACCATTATCCTGGTATCCTCATGTGTCGATATCTTTAGAGCTCAATTATGAAAAGCAAAATCAAAAAAGTTAAGCAACGTAGCTAATTTATTATAATATAAGTATAATCCATTTATAGGAAATGAGCTCCTTTTTTGTATCTATATTTTCAGTTTGTAAAAGATAGTGTTGGATAAATGTCCTCCGGACTGCATATTCTGATTATGCAATTTATGTTAATAAACAAAAGTCGTCGGGTAGAAGTAATGTTCAAGTACAGTTCCCATCCGACAATTCAATTTCCCACCAGGAATTTGAAAAAAAAAATAAAAAAAAAACTTACCAACTTCAATATCATCTATAATCAAAATACAAAATAATAATTTTTAAGTATAATATAAAAATATTTTTAATATTATATTTTCCGAATGTGACCAACATTGAAATTAAATAGTTTCTTATTAAAAATAAAAAATTAATTTTTATTTGTATAATATTTTCATAATATTTTTATTAATATTTTTTTTTATTTAATATATAAATTTTTCACTATTTTGTTATATTTAAGGTATCACGATTACTTCGTAATATAAGAAATTGAAATAATATTATTTTTTTTATGCTAAAACCACAATGCTCAAATGCTTCATAAATGATTATGAATCATAACTTATGTATAAGGAACATTTATTTAAAAAAGTACATTTTGAATAAGAATGGTCACAATTAATTAAATTTGTATCCTTATAAGGGTAACAATAGTTCCAGATTTTAAGAATGTATTTTCTATGATTTACAATTGTTTGTTCTAAGAAAGAAAATATTAATTTTGTAAATTTAAGAAAATAATTTTAAAAAAAAATAATTATATATATAAATGAAATAATAAACTTAAAAAATGTTTCATACCGTTCTCTGGTAAATAATTATAAAAAAATAATAAATAATTGTATTATTTTTCTAAATATATTAAATTGATGTCATCAAGGATACTTTCAAATAAAACATAAAACACAATTTGTTGTAAAATTGACATATTTTAAATTTAACTATGAATCATCAATAATTGTAATAGAATGATAATACTAAAATGACGAATCAATAATAATATCTACTTCTATATTACAAATATTTAACCGCTTTTAAAATGTAAAGAAATTATTTTTTTGTTTTTTTTTTGAAAATGTTTGTTGATTTTTATAGTTTAAGAACTCCAAAGTGTATATATTATAAAAGGTGTATAGGACTATCTGGATAATCAGTATTATACATAGAAGTGTGTGACAATACATTAATTAACGGATTCATGCCTATAATGTTTTTCACATACATCCATAAAACGTATATTAAATGCTCAGATCACGCTTATTAAACCTTATGGCGACACTATATTTTATTCATGAAATTAACAGCACAAATATGCTAGGGTCAACACGGAGAAACCTTAGATATATTGTACTATATTAATTAAATTTTTACTGTCACATTTTATGTATGGGAGACCGATGCAAATGCTCTTCTGAAGGATATGTATACATGACACTACAGTGACAAGTTGCAACACCAATTAATGTCTTATATATCAGCAGAGTGTCAGGACATTCCACCGCTCACAAAATCTAACATTTTACGCTTAGATACTATTTTATTTTATTTAATGAGTATTAGGATTAATAAAGATCATATTCTATTAATAAACTCTGTATATTCACTTTCACGTTGATGATATAATCGACGAAATTGAAACTTAAAATGGTACTCAAATGTTAAGTATAAATTTGAGGATGGTGATCATTACAATAGTTATGAGATACATATAAATATGTTATTATTTATTATTGTTTAAAAATTAAAGATTTTAATATTTTATTAGCCCATTTTTATCTTTTTTTTTTTTAGAAGTTTTAACATTTTTATGTAATTTACTGTGTTACATAGTGTTATATCAGTTGACTGTTGGTATATTATCATGAATGTAATTAATCAGTAATAAATGAAAAGAAAACGATTTTTTTGCTACTTTAACATATAATTCACTAAAACTATTATAGTTTGTTTGTTAAAAATTTTTTTTGTAATGTATTTTATGTCAGATATGTTCTAATTTTCCTTATTTTAAAGCTTATAATGTTACTTAATAATAATTAACAACAAAAATATTGAATATGCTACTGAAATTTGATATATAAATAAATTACTTTCGTAATAATATAAAATATAATTCATTTATGTGCAACAAATAAATTATTCCATGATCATAAACATTGTCAAATAAATAAGATCCTCAAAAAACAAAATTTTTTCTTAGTTTAAATTATTATGTAAATTATACAAAGAATAATAAACAAACTATAACCAAATTACTTTTAACAAATCATTAGTTTCGAAAAAATAATTTTCATTGTACTGAACAATTTCAAAAAGTGGATTGATCTAGTTGTTGGTATCAAATATTTTTGTACAATTTGTATGCTAGCACATATTTATTATTTTTCATTTTTACACATAATTAAATTATAACATTTGTCGTACTTCATATCATCTAGTGTAATTGAAGTATGCCTAAACTCTACAACAATGCACTGATTATAAAACAATTTATAACTGCAACCTTCAATTAATTAAGTAGCTATTACACAATGTACAAAATCCATCAGTTTTGCATATAATCATTTTATAATGATATATTTTATGAGTGCGATGGATTAGAATGTTATAGTTTAGTTTACAGTTAATAAGTAGAAGAAATATCGTTAGAAATCGGAATTCCATACATTCCTTAATGAAAAACTTTGTACTATAAAGACAATAATACATTATCTCTTACAAAATCAAATGATTACGTACCTTCTATTCCTAGAATAAAATAAAAAAATAAGTTATTAATTATAATATATACAGAAAATTGTTGTGTCATAAAATCATATAATGAACTAAAAATTACTATAATTTAAAAGCAATATTAAAATTGTATAATTAATAGTTATTTTCGTTTTATGAGTCTTGAGATTTGAATGTTTTTGTTTTTAATTATTTATTTTATAAATGTAATATAAACATTAGAGCCTTAAATTATATTATGCACATCATATAAGATTTATTTAATACATAGATTAAAATATAAATATACTAGAATTAAAATAAACTTACGTAAAAGAGTTTTTTCTAGAAAGAAAATACCCAGTATCAATTTTTTTATCTATACTAATATTATAAAGAGTATAGATTTGATTGTTTGTATTGAATTGGTTCTGAATCTACTGAACTGATGTGAATGAAATGTGGTACATAGATAGTATAGACACTGAGAAAAAACATAGGCTACTTTTTAATATTAAAAAAGGGCTATAAGTGGCTGTAAGGGGCTGAAATATGGGATGGTTTATATTATAAGGCCGTACCCGCACGGCGTTGCTCCCAACGTAGATGTCGAAGGTGACATGGAAGGGGAAGTTTGGGTGGCCAGATATGGGCCGCTGTCGTACCACGAAAATATAATTATCTATAATATATATATATATATACATGCCGCCACAACCGAATGTAACATAAGCTATAGAGCAATTATAGAGGCCGTGGACAGAACCTTAAAAGATCTTAGAAACTCCTCTGCTCTCATGGGCAGGATTACTTTGTATTTGTTGGAGATTTCCGATAGACACTTCCCGTCATTAACAGAGATACGCAAGCAGATATCATCAAAGCATGCTTGAAATCGTCCTCTTTATGGAATTCAATTGAAAACTTAAAATTACGATCAAATATGAGAGCACATCTTCATGGGATCACAGATACTGATTTTCTACAACAATTGCTAAAAATTGGGAAGCAATTTTTCTCAATCCAAATTAAAGCAAAAATTATGGCATCCTTCTGGATGAGTCACTAGATCAGATAGTCCATAATTTAGACAATTTAATAGATACAGTTTAATCTAACATAAAGAATTTACACGAAAATTAATTTCATTGGCTGTGTTCGAAGGCAATAACATCAACTAGGAATGATACTGTCAACAAAATAAACAATCTAATTTTACAAAAAGTTTCTGACCAAATAAAAAACTACAAATTGATCGACACCGTCACGAACATCGAAGACGCAGTGCATTATCCACAGGAATTTTTTAATTCACTGAATCCTTCTGGACTGCCACCACACGAATTGACATTAAAAATCGGAATTCCAATCATATTTTGGAGAAATTTAAGCACTCCGAGTATGTACAATGGAAAAAGTTTGCTTATTAAAGAATTCGAGGACAATTTAATTGTAACAACCATTATTACCGGCCCAGCATCTGGTCAGCTAGCTCATATTCCGAGGATACCGATGATCCAAACTGATCAGCCAATCTCATTTAAACGGCTTCAATTTCCGGTGAAAATATCTTTCGCGTTGACTATTAACAAGTCCCAAGGTCAAAACTTCGAATTAATAGGGATCGACCTACGAAAGGAATGTTTTATTCATGGCCAATTGTATGTGGGCATATCATGAGTTGGATCTACTGATAAGCAATTTATTTTGCTGTCACAAAATAAAACAACATCAAAAATCGTTTACAGAGAAGCACTAACCCAATAAATTTAATGTTTACTTATTTTCAATATAATTTAATGATATATATGATATATGATTCAAATTCTACGCAAACGAAGTTACAGGTGGATGCTATAATATGCAATATATATATATATATTAATATGGCAAAACAACTTTGCCAGGTCAGTTAGTTAAGGATAATTTTAAAATATTCTTAATATTGTGTTATGATTAAAAGTCAAAATTGAAAAGTTCTCAATAAATTTACAAAATTTTCAGAATGAAACCAACTTAAAAATTTAAAAAAGTTTATTTTGAATATATAAGGTTCGGTTAGATTAGGTTAGGTCCTCCTAGAATTAATCTTCTGTTGACCAGTCTCTATGAGACTAGTATCCATCTGCACACAATTTCAAGTACTCTAGTAAAGAGACTCCCTTTGAAACCTACAGTACCAAGAAGCGTAGCAGATACACAAGTCGCTGCTGTGGGTTCTCTTGAGGTACAGGTGATGCAGGTTCGGGTGCACGAGAAAAGAAGACTGAGGTAGATGAAAAAAAAACGTGTGATTAATACTGGCAAACTGGTTAACCCCCCTGAAACCCAACCAGATTTTGGCGTGTGGTTAAGGACAGGGAAGGAGGAATGGCTGATGAAGATGAGTAAGCCTAAAGTTATCGTGGTCCGTCCGGTGGTATGGTCATCCTACGCCGAAGTGTCCAAGCAACCTAAGAATGGTATTAATGTTGTAACGGTACACCATCATAAAACGGTCCTTTTCAGGACCACCAATCAGACAGCAGTACAGAAACACAAACGACCGGGACAACTTCACACCCACATTACAGGGCCCTAAGTTGTCCCACACACCCAAAACCATGAGATACACATAGGAGAGACTCTAACGAGTCAAATAACACTATCCCCACACGCAACCCCTAAAACTGGGCAAGTAAAGCCACTTGCCGTACCGAACACAAACACAGCCACCCACGGCGGCAGAACACGATTCACTAGTCAGTACGGCAAGCAGTATATATACCGGACCTTTTCCTGAACCAAAACATAGTCTTACATCAACCTTCATACCGTCCACATCAATATTGGAAATAAGGAAGGAATCAAGACCCGACGACGTCAACCATTCAAATCAAATCTACAATTGTCGACCCCACACACCAACGACAACCATCGCGGCCCGACCTGAAATCCACGCCGTGACCCGACACACATCGACGACGACGACGTGAGCCTAAGCCGACGCCGTAACGCACCAGAGCGCTAGTCACGAGCGATTCACGCCCAGAACACCAGGGTCGCATCGAGCAGTCACCGGCGAGACGCACCGCCTGCAGTCAACACCTACGCCGACGACGACACCATCAGACGCCGAGACCGGAAAATACCCCGTCGGTCACCTTATTCCCCCCTCTGGCCACTTGATTGAGTTGTGTCAAAACCCGGGTACGATTTTCACTGTAGCCGCTTCTTTGAGTCACGCGCAGTGAAATATCGACCCCGCCCAAATCGACGAGTGTCGACGTCGAACCCCTCATCCCCTGATATTGTAAATAGGACCAGGCCATCGCCGGTCGTTTCGAGCTCTCACAGCGACGGTCCGCCGATCAGGCCGGCCATCGCACCCGTGATCCTCACTGCCCCTATTTTATAAAATGTATATAATATTATGACAATATAGAAAAGACGTAATAACAGATTAAGTCTTATTATCTCGGACGCCGGTCCGTACCGACCGTGCCGTCTCAATGTCCACGGTTGTATCTGTATTTTCAGTTTGTAAACGCTGGTGTGAAAGGATTGTCTTTTGGACTACATATTCTTATTATGTAATTGTTTTTAATAAATGATGGGTTATCGGGTGGAAATAATGTTTTAGTACAGTTCCCACCCGACAACCCGAATTTCTACTCAGAAAAAAAAACCTTAGGGCACCCCCCTCCCGTGTTTTGGAAGCTGATAGCGTAACACTCGAAGTATGCGAAGAAGGGCGTATGTTTGCTTGAAAAGTTTAGGTTCCTCTGTATTGCTGTGAAAGTCAGTAAGGTGGCTTCTAACTTAGCTAGCATACTCCCAAGTATAAGTGCTACCAGTCCTAAAAAAAGTAGGCGTCTGCTGGTGTGGTAAAATATATTTTGTTATATGATTTCGCCGTCTGGGGAGACTAAATATCTGTAACCGGCATGAATGAACTGGCGAAGTGCCTACGCAGGATTACGCTCAGGGTCGCCTCGGCGTGTGCAGTGGACTCTGATTGATTCATGAGCGATGTCATAAGGAGAATGGAATCCTCAAGAGGAGGCGTCAAGCTATTCCTCTAAAACCTCAGAAAATTACCACCTGACTCCTCAGCACTGCGCTTCCAACGGCCGCTCTTGCATACAGCCCAACCTACAGCTGGTTTACATACCTAGCTTGCTTTTGCATGTATTTGTTAAGCATATATTCTATATATATTTTATGCTGTATTTTATTTTATTTTATTTTATTATATGAGAACGCATAAGTCATTTAACATTATTTTCTTTTGTGGACTTTCCGTGTTGCAGCATGTTGCAAACAAGTATATAGTCGTTATTTGTTAGTGATACATGTATTAACTATAAATTATAAGCTATCCTATCATCCAAAGACAAATATAAAAGTATAGAGTACATTCCTAATGTATATATCGAAATGTATCAATTTTTCTTTTGTGTTGTTTGCAATGAACAATGGTGGGTAAGAGGGTCTAGTGACTTACGTCGGTAACTCCCACAACCTTTATGTAAAAAAAAATGAAGAGTTAGATCCCGCGACGGAGCCCGCCTTGTCATGGTGTGGGTAACTAACCAAACTTAAGGGCTCATTTGGGTCTTACCAAGAGATTCCCGTCTCTGACCTTAATTGTTTAGAGTCTGATTTGAAAAGCCACCTCTGAACTTAATTGGCTGGGGGAGGCAGGCCGAAGGATGCCTGCTAGTACAACTCAACGTCTGCAGTTGTAACTGAAGCCAACTTGGCAAATGGTGGCCGGGTACTCCTTAGTTGAATAGCGCAGGCGTAGTCTGTCCTACAGCCTTGTAGGACATAGCGCACCTAACAGTAAGTAGCATTCCTATGGTACGCTGCATTGTCACAAGTGACCGCCACAATTATGCCAACTCGTGTTAGTATAGCATTAATAGTATTAATAGTATGTCAACAAGTAGCGGAACATCACCGCAAAAACTGTGAGTGGACTATCCCCTGTTTTAGAGATGAGTGGTGCAACGGCCGGACAACAACAGGCTCTTAAGCAGCTGGAGAAAAAGAAGGTTAGGACAGAAGGTAACCAAACGTTTGCTCTCGCTTTAACGTAGTGCTGGGCCTTAATAAAGAACTTTGGAGAGTATACAAGGCATCGGTAGCGGTACAGCCCTCTGACAATAGTATTAGTCCGTGCCTGGAAATAGTACAGGTAGTGAGCCGTGTAGAGCTGTAGACGGTGACGGGGTCAAAAGATGAAGAACGGGATAGCAGGATGTTGAAAGCGCTGGATATGGCGAATCAGCGATTAGCAACGCAGGACATGATACTGGAAATAATCAGCAAGAGTATGACTGCTAGCGCCGTGGAAAGAGTTCCGTCCTCCGCTGATCCACTCCCCACCGGGAGACAGGCATATAGGAATAGGGGCAATCGTGACAATGTCAAGACCAAGACGGTAAGCGACAGCAAGAGTAGAGAAGCCGGGTCATAGGCTCATCCAGCTTTCCCCAACACTATCCACGTCAGGACTGATTGCTCCTAAGCTGAAGTCCTGAGGAAAGTTAGAGGCAGCGACTCGGTGAGACCTGTCTCGGATGAAATTATCAGCTTCAGTAATACGCAAAATGGTTACCTACTAGTCCGTTTCACCATAGAGGGCTGACAACCGCCCAATTAGTAGACGCACTTCGTAAAGCGGTTGGAAAAAACAAGCGTCAACATGCTGAAAATTTGCATTAAGATCGTTATTCAAAACATGGATGTGTTTTCGCAGGAAGACGAGATCCTTGAAGCTATCCAAGGCTATGGAATGAGCCAACGCGCTTGCAGGGAGGGGCTTGAGATGGCTGGTCGTGTCGTTTCCTGCCGCAGTATCTACAACGGCACAGGCAGTCGGAAGAATAAAAATGGGGCTAGTGAAATGTTAGATAAGCTGTGGGACAACCTCAGTAAATGCAGATGCTCCAGATGCTTCGCGTTTGATCACCTGCGCTCTGACTGCAAGTGCTCCGATAGGCACAAATGCTGGCGCAAATGCGGTGAGGTTGGGCATCTGGCCTCAACTTGCACGGCCGACGGCAATATTTGGATAAACTTCAAACCCAGGCTGAAGGTAGGTGACAAAAGAAGACCATCTGACTTCGAACTCTCGGCCCTGGAGATTGCCAATGGCTGCGAAAACGGAAACGAAAACGAACAAGGAACTGTAATTCCACACTAGAGAAGACGCTCAAAGCGAATGATATTAACCTACCGTTGCTGAACAACGATGACAACGATCTATCTACAATTGATATATACTAATTTTTTTTTAGTAAAATATGCATTGTAAAAAATTTTAAATCATTAGCGTAAAAAGCATTTCGTGGGATTGAAACGGAAAGATGCTATTTATAAAGAGACACTTGAATTGTTTAAAAGCATATATCATTGATTACTGTAAAATTATAATAATACTTGTATATTTTCCACTCCTGTTTCTTTATTTTTGTTATTAATTTACATCTATTGATCAGGGTATAATTTCAATATTAAAGGCTTTGTCGGTTTTAACATTAGTAAGTGAAAATAAGCGAGAAACGCAAGCACCGATACGTTGTTCTCCCTCGATTTTGTGTCACACACTTTTGTCTCTTGTGTTCATGTTATCGAATGTTTTTCTGCTGGGTTTTTGTTTATATGTTAGTTTCATTGTACTTTTAAAAAGGTCTGTTTTAGTATGTGCATATACCGTTAAGACGAATAAAATAGGATTAAAAAATAAAGTTTGATTGAGCACCCTTTGGTTGCAAACATATGCATCTTATAAGTATAAGTAAAAATTTAAAATTTAATACAAATATAATTATGAAATTACTAATTCAGTCAAACAACAAAAAATGTACGTACGTATTTTCGCTGGAAAAACAATTATTATACTTATAAAAGCTATAAAATATGATAACATAGGTTTTGTTATGAATTATTAAAATTTAGAAATATTCGATATGAAATTATTTTTAAAATTTGGCGATCACTTATTTTTTTTTTTTTGATTGAACTATAGGAATACATGTCATAATAAATACATTAACGTAACTGAGATTAATCAATACAACATTTACAATTATGTCGTTGCAATAATGAGAGTTACATTTTACATTTGTTACGAATGTATAAAAAAAATATTAATGTAATACATTAAATTCTTTATACGTTACTGCATTAAAATAATCTTATTTTTTTTATAACTGTGTGAAGTTCATATATATAAGAACTTTATCAAAATTATGAACATTTTAAAATTGAGTTATACTCGTAGCTCCGGAAGTAAACAAAAATTTTAAAATATTATTTTCATGCAAAATATCATTATTATGTACACATTGTTGATTGCATATAAAAGAAAAAATAACACATACCTGCAGTTACTAAAAATAATAATGTTTAATTAATTTATAAATTTGTACATAATATTTTCTTATATAGATGATAGACATATTTCTATTTTATGTTGGAGGTAAACTATGCAGATTTTTGGGGAAAAAGTCTTTTAGATTATTATAAAATGTTTTTTTATACTTTAACATATAAATAATTTATGATATTAAATATTATACTGCAAAATAAAAAAATAAATAAAAACTACTTCTAGATATAGCCACTTTTATTAAGACAAGATAGTAAGATATTACTGTTTTGAATTGTTCTAAACAACTAGTTATATGGTATAATAAGACTGCACTATCTTAAAAAACTCATTCACATATTCTATTTATTATATTAAAAAATCATGCAAAATGTGAAGCTATAGACATCCCATGTTATTCACTTCTTCATTTATTGAAATGGTGAGTTTATAGACTTTATTGAAATTAGAGTTTATTGGATAGTATTTTTTTGAGTTTTAAAAATTAAAAATTAATTTTAGTAGCTTCTATGATATGTGTTTACAATTGCTTATCGCAAATCATCAGATTACAAGAGTAATACCAATTATAGGTTTTAAACCAATCAAGTAGTTGTTATATGATACGTGTCTGAAGATAATTATTTCAATTTATATATGATTATAATGAAATGGCATTAAAATACTAAGAAATTAGGCAAAAATAATTCAATAATTTAATATTTAAATTCATAGTTTAATATATTATAATGATGTATTTATAACTGCACTGAAAAATTAATTATTCATAGGTATACGATTCAACCTAAACACATAACATAATATAAAAATAATTCATTGTTAACTAAAAACAACTAATCAAAAATCTACAATTAATAAAAGATTACGAAAACACTAAACTATGATATGTTTTAGTCGATTTTTGAGCAATATCAAATATATGAATTTTAATTTCATAAGATTGTGGTTTTTAATGTCTTAAATTGTGTTTCAAATAAATAACAACCTAAACCAATTCAAATACTGTGTGTTCTAACTTCGTCCATCTTGGAAAAAGAGAGCGAAGTATATAATAATATTATATTAACACATTCAAATATTCAAGAACCGTTTCTGAAGAAATTTCACTTCAAAATTGAATATAAGAACACTATAAATTTTGATTTGTAATCTGGTCATTCGAGGAGAAGGAAATTAAAAATATGACAATAAACATAAAACATACTTACTAATATCGACTGCAAAAAATATAAAAATTACCAAAGCTATGAATAACACAACTAGATAAAATATAAAATGTATAGTGTTGTTTAATGTAAGTTCTTCATCTTTGGTTTTCTCTACCACTAGTAAAAATGTATTATTTCTGATGTGTGGATATTTATAATAATATTAACTAAAGAGTATTACTATATACATATTAAAAAGTATCATTAAGATAAACCCTTAATATTTCATATGCATCATAATTTAAGAGTATTTAATTTTAGTTTTATGGAATCCACCTCATTTTCTATTCTAATACTGAAACCTTTTGGAACAATCCACATTTCATACACAAAGAAAGACTTAACAAAGAGCATATTCTCTAATTTTTCCGATTTTCGATGTTTACTTATCTACAAATGGACATTTAAGATAATGGACGGAATAATAATTATTATAAAATATTCTTGAAATCTCAAACAGAATAATTAAATACATTTTAATTAAATAAAAAAAAAAAATACGCACTAAGATATCCTAAATAAATGAAAAAAATTATTATTATTAATAACTAAATAAAACAGTATCCAACATTTTCAATAGAGTTACTTTTATTTTAAAATTGAATACCTAATAAATTTATTTCAAAAATAGAGAAAAAAATAAATGTTTGAACCATTAACATTAGTTAGATATACAATCTGCATAGTTACTATAAATTATTCGTAATATGCGGTATGAAAATAAACGTAGATACTTGAAATAAATATAAATAAAATGATTCAATTTATTGTCATAATCAGAAATTAATTCGTAAAAAAAATTTAATAGATTTAATTAAGAAAGTATCCTGTTTTTGTACAATTCATATAATAATGGTGAGAATAACAATTTAATATAACCATATAATATACTATGAGAAACATATCATATTAAGTAATATTTAAGTTGTGCACAAATTTGCAATACAATAAAAAAACACAAAATGACGTACTTTTTAATTTAGCTAAGTAAAAAGAAAATGGGTGTATGTATGATTAGTTTTTATATAAATTGGAATACAACTTATTAAACTCAATTGATAACAAATGATAGATAATTAAGTTATTAATGCCATTATATAACATTAGAAATAATTTTGAGTTGTAAACTTAATGACAATGTGACAATAGTTATAATATCTATAATATATTACAACTACAATTATATTTAATTAGGAATTTGTTGATGTTGATATCAATAAACTCTTATGTGTGATCTATATACAAATTAGTATAATTATAAATTATATATAGCAAATCACTGGATATAAAAAATTCTAGTATTTTGAACATAAACATTAATTATTTTAATACAATATATAGATTTGAATCAAAATACTGAACTACATCTAAGTTATGCCATTTCAGAACATTGAGTTTACAATTTTTGTACTCGTAACCACATTGTAATGAAATGAACTGAGGATAACGTTGTTTGTAACTTATGAATTATAACATTGTTGTTATAAGAAAGTTTAGAGTTTCAATTTTTGAAACATTTCAGAAAGTATTTTTTTAACTTGCTATTTCAATAATTTTAATTATAAAACTCATACAAACTTACTGTCATTCATGTCTAAAAAACACATATATTTAGTATATTCATTTTCTGTCCTTATTATTATATTTTTTTTTGTTTTCGAAATATAGTAAACGTTCCAATATTTATATAATACAATACCCTACTTTTCCCATAATATAAATTATTTAATCATACTTTACGTTTTTGTGGGATACAATTTATTTGAGATATCCATTATAGGTAGTATTACAGTACCATCAAAATCTCATTTCATGAATTGCATACATAGTTCATAGTTATACCTATTATATGTCTGTATTATATAATTCTCTATTCGCCTAAATTTCTATTGTTCTTAAACGAAATTATAAATTATAAATTATTATAAAATTAATATTGAAAAATATTTACAATTTTGTACAACCCGAAAAATGTATAAAAATTTATTTACAATAACAATGATTTATATTTTAAATCAATAAATGTGCTTAAATTTATAACTGTTTAAAGATAAGTGTCTGATTATTTATGTCACACTCAAAAATTTGTATTCCCACTGTTACAGTAATCAGTAGTTTAAATCACGAAGTATATAAATCAATGAATGTGCTTATAAACAATTATTATTACAATATTCAATAATCTGTTACATGACTATAGTAAATTGTACTCTATAAATTAATTAATAAAACTTCATTAACAAAAAAATACGTACTTAAATTTTCTAAAACATAAAAAGAATAAATTAGTTACAATTAATTACAATAATAAAAAGGTAAATATATTTTGTATTCAAATATAGGAAATTATTTACAGATTTTTGATGAATATTGTAATATTTGAGTAGATATGTAATTTAAATGTTTAAGTGAATAGAATTAATTGTAAAACATTAGAATGTTTCCATAACATAGCTAGATTACGTTCTTAATATTAAAGAGTCTTTGGACATTTATAATTGCTCTTTTGTTTAGATAAGTTTAAATTATACAGAATTTAATATTTAATTTAGTAGTAAACATAAACTGAAAATTGTATACGATAGGTAATACTTAAAAATGTATTAATCATGTATTTCAAATATATACCTAAATAGCGTTTATTTTTATCGCTCATCTTATCTGCAATAATAAAATATATATAACAATTCTTATAATTGAAACTAATATATTAAAAAAAAAAGAATAAAATTACAATACAATTTATTATTTATTAATTATAATTACTTACTCTCAAATTTAGCACATTTAGATAGAATTCCTATTAAATTTTAAAATTTCATAAAACTATGCTTGAGTTGTATACAAAATTGAATAATTTAGTGGTTCATTTTTCTCTGATGAACCAAAATAACCTTAATGGGCCACTAAATCTTGCTAAACATTACATACACATATTTGAAGATACTTTCCTAACGGCTTCAAAAATTTATGCGGCTTAGCATACTTCACTATTAATAATGATTATAGTATTAATAAGTTAGACCGATATGTATTTTAAAAGTAACCATTATTATAAGTTCCTATTTGTTTACCTACTATTAATTAATTAAAAATATTACCAATACAACTCTCTAAAAACATCAAATCATATTAATTAATCAAACTTGTCTATTAATATAAATTATAAAAAAAAAATTAACCATATAATGTCCATATATTTTGTATGATTATTTCATTAAGTTTTAATCAAATAACTATAATCTTTAATAATTATGATCTAAATCTATGAAGAAGAAGTCTGAGTTAAGTTATTTATAATAATATTAATTGATTATTGCTCGACTAGAAACAAATAAAATTTTAATATGCCAAACAAATATTATGTGTTATAATATTTAAACATCAGCGGATAAAATAGAATAAGTCAATACAGATATGATATGAGATTACTTAATCTTTCATCAATAATCAAAAACCAAGCATTTTTTAAAACATTTTTGGGTGCTTCTAAAATCGTATGAAATGGTTCTGTTTGTATCTAGACTATTATAAAATAACAATAATTGGTTTTCGTTTTTAAATCAATTGTGAAGAATTATACAAATAATTGCTGATAAATATCGACACAATATAAATTATAATAAAAATATAATTATTCTAAATTAATAAATTAATCCTTACTTTTCAACAGTTCTAAATCTGAAGTGTCTGGCAAACCCCAAACTGCAATTACTATAAATGCAAACGTTATTAAATTATGCTTGAAAAAAATCATTTTGTTTTATTATAATAAAATAATAAAAGTAATGTGAATATCGAACAATAAATAAAATAAAATATTACTTCTCGATTTCTTTTATAAGCAATCTTCTCCCAAACCAAAGCGCCTTAGAATAAAACAAATATTGTTCATAACAAGTTGTTTATTTAGTAGCAACTAATACAATAAAACAAGGAGCAATAGCATCTTTCAACTGTCATTAAACAACATATTTATAATTATTTTTAAGTGTTTAGTAAATAACGTGTATTTAACACTAAAACCAATGCATTCCACGACAGCTCAAAGCCGACAGAAAAAGTTTACGCTTTAATAATATTAATGCACGCACTTTTTCACGGATGTACATCGAATTTATTAATTATTAATTGATGTCATTACGACTAGCAGCGGTCATCAGCTTAAAGTTACACTATTTATCAGTCGAAACAGTAGTCATTTTAAATACATTTTTTTATGTGAGAACTTAAAGACGTTAGACATTAATAGCTGAGAAAGTAGTTATTTTGCCTATTGTATGTGACAATTTAGAAATTTTAACATTTAAAACTGAAACATATACTAGAACAGATTGGACGCACAGACGTATGCTGTGCTGGTGACAATGAATATATCTACGTGATGATCAGTTACGGACACGCGATACTCGAGTATTAAAGTGGTGGTCCCAAGGGGGACTCAGTCCCTCTACCTCTAATGGAGGTTAAAAAGTATACCCTTTAACAAATTACTCATAAGGAACGTCGGTATGCTCCAATTATATCCAAACATTAATCAATATAGTTCACAATTCCGTTGAGATTAAAACCGTGATTACTAAGAAATTATTATCACTTATCTGAAAAACATAAAAACGTTTACCAACACGATGTTTGAGAGTACTATAAAAATGTATTTCCTGGACCACTGATACCTGATCCCTGATCCAGGCACAAACGCTAATATCACTTATTTTTTGTTATTGTATATTAACGTAAATCTTTATCGTTATTATCAGATGCCGCTGGTATACGTGACATATTATTTACCACTGCTATCTGTTACAAACCACCGCAACCTACATTCACCATATACATATGTATATGCCATACCACACCTTTTAGTTCCCCTTATGAGAAAAAATATCGATTGAAAATTCTTATTAGAAAATTTAAATCGAAATACATGTAATGCATGCTTAAACCTAACCCACTGACATCAAAATTATATTCTTATACCATATACGTTGTCTAAATAATATTCTGTATATGAATATATTATTCGTATGCGGTTATTCGATTTTAAAGAAATAATATTCGTACCTACATACTTATATTCGATTGCATTGGAATATCGATTTTATGTACCTGACGATACATCACTTTTATGATTACTAATAAATAAGCAATAACTTCGATGATAGTGGGAAACTGTTTGCTTGTGGTAAAATCGACTTGATAGGTGGTTGACAAGCTCTGTCACACGCTTGGGAAATTGACAAGGCTAGACCAGCTACGAGAAATCACTTAGGAAAATTATATATATAAATTCTGAGAATAGGACAAATGATGTCGTTCTACAAAAGTGTATAGATACCCGGAAGCAGAAGGATTAGTGCCGGATCACACTATGCATTTTGTCGGCTGCCGATAATACGCAACCGATCGGTAGACGACCGCAACATCTATAATAAACATACAAACCGCGTTATCGGGCCAGACTAACCGATTCGGCGAACCGATTTAATACCGTCGGGAACCAACCGCAACATGTTGCGGTTGACTTTACTGATGCGTTTCTGAAATTACCCCACAACACATTATTTTGTATAGA
>JACXSJ010003920.1:0-17829 GCA_014851325.1 Pentalonia nigronervosa
AAAACGATAAATCACTATAATATAATAATATTATGTACACGGCGATGCGTATAAATTATTATAATTTACTACCGTTGTCGTCCGATACGTGTACAGTAATAATAATAATAATAATAATAATAACAACGCTTAGGAACCAAGTACTCGTGAGTTGTCTGTATACACACAAGACGGACAGATGATAAAATACGAGCCGGCGGCGGAGCGAGCAGAGTGCGTTAACGACAAGGACCGCGCGCGGTTCGTGTTATATGATAGTAATATGAGCAACTTTAAAGTCACGGACTGAGTAAAGTCCACGGCGAGGGCCAACGAGGGGTTAGGGAAAGGGTTTATTTTACACGGTTTCGATTTGGACCGGATGCATAATATTTTGTCGTTTTTTTTTTCGCACTCGGCGCGCACTTATTATATTATAATAATGCAATGTGTGTGATAGAGGTATAATATTATATTACAAGCATATTGATATATTATGGAACAGGTTGTTTATACATAATATATTATATATTAATATTACAACCACATGTGTACAAATACAATGGTTCCTGGCTATTAATAAACAGGCCGGTCCGATTATTAGTTACCTATTATATTGTATAGTGCGTACCTACGTTGCATAACATGATAATGTAGTGTTATATTCAGGCCTGATTTGGTGAATATCGGGAATATGTGCGAAATGTTTTTGTGAGGCCTATTTAGTGAGTGTTAGGTGTTACTTTGGGGCCTCAGAGATCTAATTTTTGAATCTGAATCCTCAGATGAATACGTAAACTATGGAACTGATAATTTGTTTTTGGAATTGGCTTCGGGGCCTTTCAATGCATAAGACCCTGTGCCACTGCACAGTTTAAACCGCCTTCAACCTAACCTAACCGGCCTTGGTTATATTTTATAATATTATTATAAACATTACATGAAATACGGACATGTGTGTGTGTGTGTGTGAAGGCGCCACGTTATACAACCCCCGAGTAAGCTTCCTCCAAATTATCTATAGTTATTATTATTACCTAATAGAGATTTCGAATAGCTTTCGGAATTTTTTACACTGAGCTAATAATTATCTTTAATGACGGTAATGTCGATTTGTCCGTGATAATGCCATTGTAATTACAATTCATATTATCCCGATAAAGCGAACCGATGCCGTCCGTGTCAAACGGTATTCGGCCTTGAGACGATAAGTGACGTATAGAATTTCACTCGTTTTGGTTAAATTGCACTCGGGACAGAAAAGAACAAAAAAAAAACTAACAGCATTTGTTCCGACCATTACATAAAACCTATTTACTAAAAAATATCAGTCAACGATCGGAAGAATAATATTTGTATTTTCAACATCTCAAGTTTATTGTTGTTTTTTTTTATTATTCAAGAAAAGTTTACCCATGGCTACCATCGTGAGTTTATAGTTAGGTTTATTATAATTATTATACATAGGCTATATGATAAAGCTATAATTAATTAAATATTACAAAGTAACATTATGTAAGTATTTTTGTTGAACGAATATTAATACAAATAAGTAATATCAATCCGAAATGAGATGAAAATAAAAAAAAATCTGGTTGTACATACAATTCTATAGATAAAGTTCTCTTCTGTAATTTATCACAACGAAATAGGGTTCGCCATATATCACGGCGTTAATGAAATTAAAAATGAACGATACTCGGATATGATATAATTTAAATCTTATATTTTTCACTTCAATATCCATACAGTAATTGTAGAGTTAGTGGTACTATAGATATGTATATGCGTAGTCAGGTGCTATCACAAATTCTTATACCAGGAGTGGCCAACATGAATATGTTGGCGAGTCACATGGAAAATACAATGATATCAAGAGCCAAAATGTTTATAAACGCATAATTTAAAAAAAAAAGAATTAAATGCGTAACAACAATAAGTAAATTTTGGTTTTTTTTTTTTAATAAGATGCGAGCTGCAAGTTGGCTACCCCTGTTTACGCTATCAATATAAATATATTATACTATGCGACATATACTTTGAAAAAGAAAAAAAAATTAATAAAACAATATAGCACCATGATAATATATTATTATTTTATAACAATGCACAATTACAGCGAAGGCACGGCCCTTCAACATGCTTAGCGGATTAGACAAAGAGACGTCGGCGGTGGGCACGTCGCCGCCCGCCGTTGGCTCCGAACCAGTAACTTATCGTCGGGTAATAATGGTCAGGGAAACTTAGACCCGACAATAGTTAATTCGGATCAGTAAGGATCAAAAAAGGGGGTGGCGGACGGATGAAATAATATACTCGTCTAAACAACTGTGTCAAATTTTCGTAATAGATGTTTTCACCGTAAACCCCTTCAGTAATAAGCCGTATATTATATTGAAAGTACGAAACCATGTTGGCATATTATTTTTTCCGCTGTTACGTCCTATCAACATAGCAATTTACCTCTACACGACATGACAGCTACGTTTGTACGTTTTTCAACCACAATACCACTTTCGAGTTTATAATTATACAGTGGCGTATTTAAGCCACGGGAAATTTCTAAGTACATCCAAATTAAGTGGCCACTATCAGTTTTAAGTATTTTTATTATGACATACAAAAAAAAAATAAAAATAAAACTCTGAGAAATCATTTTATTTTGATCAAACGGATGCTCAAAATTTTTATTTTTAAGCATACTGCTACATTATTGTTTTGAATAAACTTATAAATGGTAAAACAATAATATTTTATTATTAGATTCCAGAATTATAGCATTTAATAATATCGAATAAGACACGTTTTTTATTCCGATAAACGGCAGTACACGGTATTTTTACGAGACAGCGTTACGTGATGAAAAATACGCATTATTATTTTACGCAACATAATGACTGAACGCAATTATGATGATGTCGTCTTATAGTTTGTTCGGCTCCGTAACATTCGACGGATCTGTCGTCTGTGTTCCGGCCACCTGCACCGCGCCCGCTTCGTCATGCATCGAGCTGCAGTTCTTCCGTTGTATAGTTCCGCTTAAGACCCGCGCACACCGTCGTTGTTGTCGAACTCCATCGATCGGATCAAGTTTTTACGTTTAACTAATTTTGATGCGTCGCCGTCGCATAACATCAAGCCGAAATGGTAACATCACAACGATGGCCGTTATTTTGATGCTATAACTTGTAAAATATTACTCTTAATCGCGCAACTTTCGTCGAACCGTCCGCAATTCACTGCTGTTGGTCACATTCTAGAATTTAGTGTTTCATAAACTTTTTGAGATCACAGAAGACCAAACGCTAATACATTTTTTACAGAACCCTTATGAACATTAATATTAATAATAGGGCTGGGATAAAAAAAAAATGAAAAAAATATATAAAAAAATTTTATACTCTAAAAATTCTAAATAATGCACGAACATTTTTTTTATTCTTAATAATTTTGGTGTAAATGATAATTGATTAATTATTATATACATTTTAAAGGACTGTAAAAGATTTTTATAGACAGAACTGATCATTTTGATCTTCTTTAATTTGAAAAAAACAATTATTTTCATCCAATTTAAAATTAATATAATACGAGAACTTACTTTATACTTTATTAAATTTATATAAAAACCATGTAAAAATCTTGAAATACAATTTCAAATTAAAATTTTGGATTCAAAAACTCAAAAAACGTCCAAAAAATAAATCTTAAATGAAAAATAAAAACTTCATATTCTGATTAAAAAATACACGAAATGTATATACTATAAAACGAACATCGCATAACTAGCCTCGGAAAACAACGCAAAGTGCATCGAAACCCTAGCCTCATCAATAAAAGGAGGGTAAACAATTACTTTGAATAACTTTTTTCATGCCTCCTGGAACCCCCGCAAGTTGTTCGCGGAGCACAGTTCAAAAAAGACTGTTTTAGATAACTATTGCAGCAGTCGACGGATCCGTCGCAAATTTTGATGTCCTGTCCGCACCGTCTCTATTGGACGCCCATCGGCGGTGGTCATGTAACACGAGTTACGTTGAAACAGTTCATCGTTTGTGGTCCAGTCACACCGGCGGCGCCGGCCTTGCGTCCACTTGGTCGACGAAACGCACGCAGCAGCCGCTGAATCTGTCGTAATTCCGTCGTAGTTCCGTTTGACGCGTGATTAAGATTCAGGTCGGAGGCGCTACGTAGATCGTTCTCCGGTTTTCTGTTCGGTGTTCCTCAATAACGTACTTGGAAAACATGTGCGGTGTCCGTACCGGTAGTATAATTATTATCTACACCAGGGCCGGTTTTTAACCTTTTGAGGCGGAGGATAACCTATTTTTTTTTTTAAATCTCTCAAATCATACACAGTAAAGTTATATATTAATAAGCAAAAAAAAGGAATAAAGTTCTCATTATTATTATACATAGAAAAAATACACTTAAAATGTGTTCGCAGGTCACATGTAAAGACTTGGCGGGCTGCGGATCGAAGACCTCTGACCAGCTAGATCTTAGATATAAATGTAGAAAAAGACTAAAATCTATAATTTTATCGATGAGATCGAGAACCACAATAATGGTAAGTGTTTCGATATTATACACTGTGCGCTGTGTATGATCGATATAATCAATAATAAGTTCATAGCGGTTGGATAATAATATTTGATTGTTTGGGTTTTTGTTCAAAGCACGCGCATTGCACCGCCCAATAATAATATGCATGACTGTGGCAGGCAATCGACGGTTCCTCATATGATTTCCGTTTTTCACCCCATCGATCATACATGCAGTCTAGTTTAAACCGTTTAAATAGGTACCTATGTCATCGCATTTGACTTGGATATTTGATAATATTATGTTCGATTGGCTGCGTATTTATTAATATTATTAACTATTATAAACGAATTATGCGATCTATTTTTGATATTTCAACGTTGAAATAATTTGTTTTTATCTTTATAGTTAACAACATATTATTTTACATAGTTATGTGACGAAGAGTAATCGGTATTTACAAATATGAATAGGTAGTTTGTTATTAGGTGTGATGCGAACTGCAGTCGGGACTTTAGCTGGTCAACTGTCGTTTTCCTGTACAATTTGGTGTTTTGTGAGAGGCAAAGATAAAACCCGAACACCAAAAATTTAAAATTCAATGTATAATGGATATTAGATTTTATAACTAATGCATTTGGTCACTCGTAATGGTCGGTGGTCAGAGCTGGTTATGCGCGTAGAATGTCACCGAGGCCTTTGCCGCCGGTCCGTATGCGTACATTCGGCTCGGTCACCCGTCCCACCTCTTCGATAATGGGCTTAGCTGAGAGATTCGACCGTGTTTGTGACTTTGTGTCCCAAAGTGGCTGTTGATACTTTGTACTTGTGACTGCAGATGCCGAGGATCGCGTCAGCAACTTGCCGGCGAACCCGACTGCATTTGGGCCCTTATGTCCAAGGGGTATTTTTGTCGTCTTTAATCAGCAAAAATAGAAGATTCCTTCTAACTAAATACTGTAGAGTATAATAAATACTTATATTACCATAAGTACTCGTACCTATGATACTATAGCTGCAGGTATAGTATATCATATTGGAAAGCGAAACTCGGTGGCCGATGCCAAAAAGTAACCATCGCCGGTGGGAGGTCCGCAGTTAAAAATAATATATAATAATAATATATGGTGTTGTAGTCGGAATAGGAATGCGCCGTCGTTCAAAAAGACTGTCGTGGGTGCGACGAGGCGATAAATTTACGAACCGTCGTTCTGTACACGAATATATACAGCATAATGTACTGGGGTCGCGCAGTAACGGCGCAAGAGAGGTCTTTTAATATTTCCCCGTCAGCCATATTTTCCATAATATACATACACACACACACACACACACACACTGGGGAAGGGGGGATCAGCCTCTACCACCGCCGCCGTCACCACTAATGACTCGGGAGGCCGTGATTTACTGGGAACATTTCTCATATTTCCCGCCCGCGGTCCTTTGCTGTAGCCCGTCGCCACGGCAAAGTGAACATTCGCAAACGGCGTGTACCAGCGGGCCCGGGGAAATAAAAAAAAAAAAGGCGCGGTTTATAATATATATATACATACATATTATTATGTAGGAGTCTCCCCGTCATATATCGCGGGTTTGATGGACGACGTTTTTCCAGCAAATCCGTCACCCCGCACTCCGACGAGGACTTACCGCACGCCATAATATATAATATATCATATTGCCAGCGCCTTGATGTGCGCGGGGTGTATGCGCAGAAGCTGTGTGCGAAAACTCATACAGTACAATACGTGCATGTATAGGCAGGGTATACCTGAGAAGAAAATAATATAAATAGCCCTTCGCGGATGCGGAGGACGCTGACGACCGCGCCAAAGTTCCCGCGTACGACTTTTTCCGAGTAATACGCGTGTGTTGCTGGTGCATATGCGGGGCGCCGCTTATGACTTCGGTTTTTTCCTCCCCTCAAAACGATTCACCCCATTGCGAGTAACCCTCTGACGCCCATACCACGTGACAGACCTGTGTGCAATACACACGCACGATAGTATTGTATAATATATTAATAAATTTCTCTTTAATAAATTATACAAGTTAAAATGTGTATAATATATATATATATATATATATATATATATATATATATATATATATAATGTGTACATATACTGCAGTAATGTAATATATTATTATCGTAATGCTCGCGACGTGTTGAAAGCTGAAAAATTATTCGGGACGTCATTCGTTCGCGTTTGCGACATTAAAGAAAATTACTCAAACACGGTCTTATCTCGTCGTTCTTTTTCCGCTTTCTTTTCCTCCCGACCGGCGCCGAGATAGATATCAAATGTTTTCTCAAACGTCATGGCCGTTTTTATCCGTCTCTTTCAAAAACGTTTGATCTTTACATTTTCATTTCCCGACGAATAAAATCATAATAATTCGACGCCCCGTTCTCTACATGACACCGGTGGTGTATTTATTATATTATTAAGTATTGCATATTGCCGATTTTATAAATGCATTATTTAATTATTATGTGATTTCATAAAGTTTTCTCACTTTTATTAGTTTTTAACGTAATATAAAATATTTTTTTCAAATACATGATATTTTGCAGAGATTCGATTTTTTTTATCTAGCCCTTTCTTTTATATAATTCACTAGTTACACAAATAATTCTCGTTTTTGAAAGTTGTTTATTTTATATTTAATTATTTATTGCTGTTCAATTATTTTTGTAAATTATTATTAAATATAATTTTTGATTTTTATAATTCATGTATAAAAAATAATTAGCAACATTGTGAAATCCAAATATTATTATTATTATTACTTAATTGAAAATTTCCTTCCCTATAAAATACTGTATACTAATTACAATACTCTATCTCGTATTTAGATAAAATATAATACGTACATTTTTAAATTGGTTTTGTACGTACTTATTAGTTATAAATATTATTACAATTAATAAATTGATAAAATGTGATTAATCATTAACACAAATATTTAAAATTAGATCAAACTGAAAATGACTTCGGTTTTTTATGTAATTTTTTTAAAACCGAAAATAAATTAACGTTTTTTCTGCATAATATTGCTATGACAATATATTTTAAAGTTGAAAAAAAATTGTTTTGTTGAGTGAACTACAAATTGATTTTATATTATTGTACTATAATGTAGCGACCAATTGACGTGTCTCGGTACCAATTTAACTATCAAGAACGCACGCTTCATAAGTCTAATTCAACGATAACATTGTGTATCTTGTAAAAAAAAATGAATACCTATAATAATAACGCCTTTATGTTTGAGCATTGCGAATTTATTTCATTTTATATTTTAGCACTATTATCCTGTCATAACATAGTTGTTTATTTTTAGTTATTAATCGTTATTCATTACACATAATTTATTCATTGTTCAAAGGAGTATGAAATATTATTTTTACACGACCACTATGCGTATTATTATAATATATTATAATAATTTTACGAAGTCAATATTATAATTTATACGTTATAATAATACACTGTAATAGATAGTTATTATAAATAACGCATTCAAGGTGATCACATTATAACTCGTATACAATGCATTTGTTCTTGTTTTACGATAGCCGAAATTGATGACTACCGTGCAATTATCTCTACTGCTACGTACAATGTTGATATTGCAAAATAATAATAATAATTTATAGTCCCAAAGATTATTAATTATATACCATACCTAGTATGATGGTAATTTACGTTATAGCCGTGTAGGTAGATATGCATTTTTAAAGGATATTAATTAAATAGCTCCTTCGGTGTGTGTTCTTAATAAAAATGTATATATTATTATTACACTAATATAAACAATTTAATGATATATGTGTGTATTTAAAAAATAAACAAATTGTGAACTTACCTACAAATGGACAATTGCATAAACCAAAGATGATTTCCTATTATATTTTTGTTACATCGACGTGTATGTACCTGCGCGTTGCGACCATGAATTCACAAATACACTTCATTATCTTCGCTATAATTAGCCTTAAGTAATTACAAAACCGGTACAAAATATAACGTATTCCATCATAAGGCTATTGGCTATTCTTCTTATTGGCTCTTGTACACTCTTGTACACTTTTTTACACTCTTGTACACTCTTGTACACTTGCAGGAGGTCGGATGACTTGGATGCACCGTTTTACACGTGCTAATCGATTTCAATAGATTTAATACATTTGCTAAAATTTATCTTCAATCTCCAAAAAGACGACATACGCCCATACAAGTGAAAAACAATATATAATATGAGATTAATATATTAATATACAATTTCAACTGTTTGTTTAATGACATGTGAAAATTCACTTTATAGTCATACCTATACAGTAAAGGACAAAATAATTTCATTAATTCTAATAAACTTGCAGTGAAAAGAGTTATTTTATCTTTCGACATTCTTGAAAAATATCATAAACATATTCGTATTGGTGGTAAGTTGCAGTATAACACGCAATTATCAGTTTTGGTTTT
The DNA here is from genome assembly GCA_014851325.1 of Pentalonia nigronervosa. Taxonomy (NCBI): domain Eukaryota; kingdom Metazoa; phylum Arthropoda; class Insecta; order Hemiptera; family Aphididae; genus Pentalonia; species Pentalonia nigronervosa. Next base: position 9,015 of record JACXSJ010003920.1, read on the forward strand.
TAAACAATAAGTGATCAGATCATCTTTTTTCAGACCCATCTTTATACCTATAGAATTATTATTGAGTTGGCGTAAAACAAACGAGACAACAAAGTGTGCACTTACCAATTAGAGGCATGCCGACTCTCGTATAATATGTCAATCAATAATATATATATATATATATATAAATGACGTATAATAATTATGGTAAGTACGTCATACTATATATAATTGTCTGTTTTCCCGATATCATTTTCTCGAGCATATTTGAGCTATTCTGTACTTATAGCTATATCATGTACCACGGCACATGAAAATAATTAATGTCAAGCGCAGTATCAGAATATAATAAAACAGAAGCGTTATATCCGTGCTCTGCAGGGGCAGTTGGACCACCGCCGTCACTTTGAACCGTCGCGGCCCTCCACACAGATTGAAATCGGAGGTGGCGCAAGACCTCCTCTGACACACACACACACGAGCACCGCACACGTGTAGTAAATAAATCACACGCCACGGGGCATATTATATATCGCTCGTGTGAAGGTATTGTATGCGAGTGTGCACACCATATACGTCAATAATTATTACCGCGATGCAAAGACGCAGCCAAGTGGTAACTTATAGAGGGAAGGATAGGCAAAAACCCCCGAAAACAAATATATTTGGATTATAAGTGGCGAAATATTTTGATAATTGAGCCACAAAATTGGCTAAGAACGAGTAGGTATAACATGCTGCTAGACTATCTGTCAAATTTGTCAAATACCTACGTTATTATTATACCATTTAAGGATGTCCTGTAGCTATACCAACTTCTTTTTTTTTTTTTAAATTAGAACCAATCTTTTTTACGGTAAATTATTTGTAGCTGATTTTGTACTTATAAATCTAAAGAACTGAATATATGGTCCTTGAGTATGTTTAAAAATTTCAATTATCAGAATTCGAGGAAATATAAGGGTGTGCATACATGGTGAATTATAATGGATTGTTTTTTTTCATATAAATGTATGTATTTTATTACAAGTCATTTGCAAATATTTCGAATTTGTCGGGAAAATTTTCCCACAGATTAACAAGAAGAAAATATGAAGGCTACCCCTCCTCCCCCCCTACACAAAAAAAAAAAAATCACGCCCATGCCATGACGCTAACTCGTTGTCAATTCGGACATTTACCAAAAAATTAAACGAGAAAAACCGACTGAAAGAATATATTATAGGGTATCGCAACGACAATAAATTATTTTATAATAATAATAATAACATACGAAACGGCAATATTAATATCGTCCCCAAGAGTTTCCAAAACGCCATGTGACCGCGGCGGGACGTGCGTTATTATTTATATTATTATTATAGGCGTCGGCGGAAATTGCTGCGTTATCGACGGCGACACCATTTTTTCTTTCCTCTTTCGAATCGATAAATTATTATTATAAATACACGGCCGAACAAAGGACTATTATTATTATCGTCATCGCCGTGTTATAATAATGTGCGAACTACAGCGCGGCCTGAACGGCATGCGCGGTCTTGTACAATTAAGGAGAGATGCTGTTGTACTGTTTGCGGTAATCGTGTAGCTGAAGTCGCATATTTGGTACAGAGATAACACGTGCCTGACAATTATAACAATATAAATCCCGTCAAGAAGGCCCGAACTAGAGTTTACCAATCGTACTTAAGGCTACCTACCTTTTCATATACCAATTGCCCTCGACCATTATCTGGGTCGATATACCGGTTGCGCTCGGTTATTTTTTGGGTTGATAGACCAATTGCACTTAATAATAGCCGTTTGATATTTATTTTATTCAGTAGTACATAACATTATTTTTATTGGAATACAATGAATACGAATATCAATAATAAGTAAAAATGATTTAATGCTGTAAGTAATTATGATAAATTTGTTGGTATATAGTTCTGCGTGCACGATAAACACTTCGTCTTATAGAATGCACATCGTTTAAATGTCAAATCAACTGCATATGACTGCATTTCGTCGCGAATCATTGTATTATTATTTGGTCTATTGCTTTTTTTTTAAAGAATTAGCAACAATTTGTATTTTTCGAAAAATGTGTGTATTGACGTTAAAAATAAGGAGCACAATTTAACATTGGTATACTTACCATAAGATAAAAACAGCGCAATTGGTATATTGACCGTAAAATAAATACAGCGTAATTGGTATACTGACTATAATATACAAATTTTGTTTTTAGACTCAATTGGTTTATGCCAGTACCCCAGATTATATGAAAATTTATATTTTCATATAGTCTGTGCCCGTACAATCATAGTAGGCAAATAGATTATTGAGAATTTAAAAAGAATTATACTACGATATTATTTCGATCAATCAGCGGGCGACGAAACGCGAAGAACACAATGTCATAATATATTTTACTGAATAAAATGAATATAAAATGTCATGTCCACATTTAATCATATCGTAAGTGTATATTGTACACACTTAATATTTTAAAATATTATTATTATCATACTACTATTGTCTAGTTGATTTCGATAAAATGCATATTTTATTTTGCGATTTATGCAAAAAATTATACTGTACATACTATTTACTTATTATTATTATTTTTTTTTTTTTTTGAATAAGAAGTACGTTAAAATATGTAAATGGTTTATCTAGCAAGTATTATATTATTATTGTAATATGACAATAGTGATACGTAAAACCTTCTGCCGTCTGTTTGAAAATATTAAAAGATTTCGACGCGGTGATGAAACGGAAAATTATGACAAAATACATGTTTTTTAAAATACATAACGTTATATATTTTGTTTTTATCCTGAAATACAATAAAAGTTAACGTTAACACAAAAGGGTGTAAGATATATTATAATATTATGTAGGGTGAATAATTCAAATTAATTGCCCTACACGGGTTTTTTGAAATTCGCGGTATACCTACTATTTTTTACCGATTTCGTTTATATTTATTATTTACTACTTGACCGTTGTTGTGCGCGTGTACACCTCTATTATCTGCACTGAAAATATGTCTCCGCAGATAATTAATTGGATAAAATAAGTTAACAACGGTCACGGTATGAAAAAAAAGTATTGTGTAACCTATTGTAGTATTGTTCTTAAGTTATAAATGATGACGTCGAAAATTATAATAATAATGAAACAATACTGGTGGTTTTTTTTTACTTTTTTACAATACTTTTATTTGATCTATTCACGATGGTGGAAAAAATACTTATAACACTATTATTCTTTACCCTATTATAAAATATATGTGACTTGTTTGTTATCTTTATGATATTGTGTCTGTAGTTAAAATGGTCACAGTCCTGTGAACAAATTTTTTTACTACATTTAGCACGTATAATGAAGGTTAGGGTACTTTTAAAATTATAAATAACTTTGTTTTATTGTCATTTTTTTTTTTTAAAGGGGACACAAACATTATTGTAATTGTCGCATGACTACATTATACATAAAAACATAAATTATAATATAATTTTATCGACGCACATTGATATTAAATAATTTAAACAATAATTATTATTTTAAAATATTTAAACCACAATAAAAGAAAATAGTTTTTTTATTTTTATTAAAAGGGAATATTTTAATTCCCAGGAAAAAACAATTTAAAACTTTTGTTTTTGCTATCTAGTATATATAAGATTTCTGAAACTACGTGTTAGTATTTTTATAATTATAATGGGAGCGTGTGAAAAATAATTATTATAATTAATTTTTAATAGACATTTCACAATAAATAATATTTACGAATGTATTTATATATATATATATATTATGGAAATAAGTATTAAATTTAAAAATAAGACAATTTATTTAATTACTAGGTTGACATTTAGAATTATTTATTGTAACTTAACATGTTAAAAAGGTATAATCAGAATGTAGACTAAACTTTGTAATAGTTTTTAGTAACCTAAATTATTATTACTTCAACATAATCGTAATCATGATAACTTTTTTATAATTCTATACAAATTTACCAAATATTATAAATATTTTTCAGTCAACATTTCGTAAAAGTATATTTATTCCGATTAAAAAGTATATATTTTTAGATCGTTTAATTCATTAATTTTTTTGAACGTTGTCGATTTGTCGCAGCTCGTAATGTCGCTGTAGTTGAATTTTTCATTTTGATCATTTCTGTTTTATTATTTTTATTAAGTTGTGTATTTCCAGTTATTATTCATTAGATTTTAGTAGGTTTAGGTAAAACTTACAATTTTATAATTATATAATATTATATTATTGACAGGACTGTGCGATTACTTTGGAAATGATTTGGAAAATAAGTTGTCACAGTAAACGTACCTGTAATATCAGCAGGGTATTTGAATCGGCGATGACCAAAGACTAAAAAGCGAGAGAGAGAGAGAGAGTGAGAGAGAGAAAGAGAGAAAGAGAGAGAAAGACAAAGACAGAGAGAGGATATAGATGGCTAAGACTTGGCAGGAAAATCGGACCCGTGAAGACGAATTAATTATCCGTTTGGCGGCCATTGCCGCAGCCGTCGCCGTCGTCGTCGAGTGAAATATGACGTTTAAGAGGGTCATCGCGGATCATCAATCGTCCGGAGATGTTTTTATTAATACGCGAAAGGTCCGTCTATTTCTATACAATATATATTATTATTATTATTATTATTATTATAACGACCGCCACCGTACGCGCGGGACGGACTATATATCCTAGAACTCGTCACCACTGCCAGCTGTGCGCAAACGAACGACGGGTGCGGAACACGGACAGGAAGCCCGCAGCCAATTGTTTCCCGTTCTTAAATAATTAGGAAACACATTGTCACGAGTGCGCGCGGGTCCGACGGCGGAGATGTGGAGATGAAAAATGATGGTCGCGAGCATTTCGAGACTTTGGCCTGGCGCAGCTAATAATGCGTATAGAATAATATATATAATATGCGTCTTAACTACTATATATGCTATCTCCGTCCGTTGGCGAAAGTGATTGATGACATGACCACTCGGAAGACACCGACCGGAGTTGTAGCCGTGCACTAAATGCGCTGCCAACGACGGAGGTCGTCGCAGACCCGCAGTCTTGCGAAAATCAAACGGTTCTGACGTCGTCGTCATATTCTGTTGTACATATTGCGCCCAAATAATATTATTATACACAAAGACTGGGCATTAACGAGTTAAAAATTTAATGTCATTTTAAAAAGTTGAGTTTATTTTTACTAAGTATTACATGACGAGTTACTTTTTTTTAGAATTAACTTTTAATTTAACGTGTTCAAATTTGTTGTTCCATGTTATGTAGCAACTTACAAGTTAATTAATTTTATTATCACATTAAATTAATCTTTTTTCTAAAACCACAGATAATAATGACCGGAAATATCTATAATTCGCATATTAAGTTTTAGATAATTGTTTATAATAATGGTTATAATATTGCATAAGCACAGAAAAGTTAAAGGAGTATAATTTTCAATAAGAAAAGAAAAATATGACTATTTACTCAGTATCCCATACATGTTTGTATACTCATTTATTTATTTAAATAAAATAATATTAAAATAATAATAGTTACACGTTTATTTATTATTTTTATTTTTACGCCGAGGAATGACCTAAATTCAAATACTAGGTAAGTAACTGATAATTTGTATTTCCGTAATTTCATAACTGGTGACAAAACAGTGATAACGGTCGAGAATCACTTTGGAAAAAAACGGTTACGCACCATAAAATTAAACTAGATGTATGTAGACATTAGAAAAATATATTTATAAAAGTACCTTTTTTAAAGGTGTCACGAAAATCTAATTTATAATATTTAAAAGGCTGTTTACACATTAATAAGTCTAAATATTTGAGTTAAAAATTACTAAGCAAAAAAATACTGAGATTTTTGTTTATTTCTCCGAAATATTAACAGCTACTAATATTATACATATACATGCTATTTAACCAAACTTCGTCAAGGAAATAATGAACAAATACCTACTATATTTCTATAGTAGTAAAATAAATTATTTTAATAGCAATAATATTATAAAATATAGGTAAGTACTTAGTTATATAGGGTGACAGATCGTCTTAGTTCAGAATCTGAGACATAAGCACTCGAAATCTGTATTAACATCGGTAGAATGTTTTAAATATTCGACACTGTTTGTATGTTCTACATGCCTAAATTTAAAACAAATTATGGCAATAATTAATTTTTTCAAGAGATCTTTTAAACGTCGATAAATTCTCCACTGTTTTGGATTTTTCTGTTTAATTTCGTCAAGTCTTCAAAGCTGAAATTTTGTTATTTTTAAACATAAAGCTTAATTATTTTGTATTATTATCACTAGTCTATACTTCCGTGCTTCGTCTAAAGAGTTAGAAATTTTAAATAAAACATTTTTTTTGTGTATTTTCTGAATTCAGTTAGAAGGTATCTTACTATGTTATAGTGACTCCGCAGGTCTCACATATGGGTGGTTCATCAAAAGACATTAAAAAATCACGAGTTATCCTGGTATGATCATTAATATAATAGTAATTAAATCGTTTCGTAAATAACAATATTGACTTTGACATATGTGTGATACTTTATAAATATATTGGTACCTGGTACACACTTTATTTTTGAACTCATGAAATCTAGTCGAATTATACGAGATTTGGCCTTGCCAAGAGATACGATTACCGTCAAACCGAACGGCCAAGATAACTTTAATTATTATGGGATAAGTAGTTTTAAATGTACATATATGGAACAGACTCAAATAGAAAGCTCCAGTTTGTCGAGTAAAGTTCTGGCTACACTTTTCTTAAAATACACTCATAAACTAGACAACTTGCAAGATAATGTGTGGATGACTATATGAGTATATAGTGCGGAATAGTCTTAGAAATATTGTGACCGTTAATGTCGGACGGAGAAGAACCTAAAATAAGAAAGCCATTGGAAAACGCTTTTATATTAATATAAAACACAAAACGCTCTTTCTTTCCGAGTCATTGCACACGCGCTTATACGAACTCGGACGTCTAGACCTGTATAATAATAATAATGTTATTGTATGTTCCGTTGGCTTATACACCAAACTCACGACTCACGACCCGAACATTATTAACGTCTCTTACGTATATGTTTATAATTCCAGTATTAAAAGTAGGCATAGTTATTCTTATTTCATGTCTTTGTCAAACCAAACCACATTGTTTTTATCTTCAAATCGGTAAATAATAGTACAGAGCAGTTTATACAGATACCGTTGTAAGCACGTCTTGTCATATTGTAATTTGAACGAGCTGTATATATCATCATGAACGAAAAAAAATCGTTTAAAGGTAATAGAACACCTTGAATATTGTCTCATTTATATTATTGTGAGGTCATACGGTGATTGACACTAACTATTGAAGCCAACGTTTGATTGACAGTTAAAGGGTTTACTATACCTATTTGGCTATATGACATAGACGTTTTATTTTTTTCTAGATGATTTGAATTCTTTGATTTACATGTCACGCGATAAGTGGTTGTATAATATTTTTTATAACCGTTTCACCTTTATACCTTTATGTAGGTAATCAATGTTGTAATAATATTTATAATAAAATATATTTCGTTCTGATTAAGTGTCTTATCGATCATTAGTCATGTAGTACCTATTTAATTAAACATACAATTAGATAGGCTTGTAATGAACTTTTTATTAAGTTTAGATTAAAAGTTCATCAATTTACAAATATACTTTAAATGAGTAGGTATCTACGTAATAATTTTAAAAATTATAATTTTTTTTAAAACTATCAATATTTCAAAATAGATGAATCATTAAATATTTATATTTTTTTATTACCCTCCTTTATTAAGTTGTGTTGATCTTCTAGTGACGTTTCACGTCCACTGTTAAGTTTATACATATTTTAATAATAGTAGGTGTGTATGACTGATGACCACTCAACAGCTACAGGTATACCCTTTTCGAATCACCCTTTTTTCTAACCAGTATAGCGATGATAAACTTCAAAAACAGAGTGACCGGCGTCGGTCATACATATTTCAATACACCGTGGACTGTTTGTATTAAAACAATTAAGTTCAAATCCATAAATAATTGCTCATTTGTTTTAAAAATTCCTAAGAGGCTTTCTATAATACATCATACGTTATCTAAACAATCGTGTGCGAAGTGTTTTGTGCGCTCTTCTTGGCTACCTCACTGTAAGTGCACTGAGTTTTTCATTAGCTAAGCATTAAACGTTCGACCAAATGATCAGCGCGCACAGTCAGCGAGTACGGTAAAAACATTAATACTGAACAGTAAGAAAGCTGTTGATTTAGGTTACGTATTGATGCACCAAGATTCCGCACAGTTGTTGAGCGTGTACTATAAGCACAACTAGACTTACATTTTAAGGAGTGTTAAAATTATGTAAACCTATCCCACTAACCCATGGGTTTAAAAAGTAAAGAATTATCTTATTGTTACAATCAGTGGCGTATTTTGTATGCTTTTTGGGGGGGTGTCCATAAGTATAGGTATATACTTATTTGTTAATTGGTTGCAATATTTCTCTGTTTTACATCTACTACCACTAACCTCATAATATACTCATCAAATATTGTAATGAGACATTTTTTATTTATTTAATTAAAAGTAGTAATTTTTATGTAATTTAAATCATACATGTATAAAATACCTACTGTAAACATAATTTTAATTTAAAAATAAAAGCAAATAATAATAATTTTTAAAATAGAAAATAATAAATACATTTAAAAGTATTATATAAATTAATTTAAATAATAAATTCAAGACGCCTTTTTTTTA
>JACXSJ010003921.1:0-17821 GCA_014851325.1 Pentalonia nigronervosa
TACATCAACGTGTCGCGTATTTGAACCGCTGTTTATTTTTTTATTTCCTAATAACAGTTATTGCTAATTGTGTTTCAATCAGTAGTGTACACTTGTATACTTATACTTTGTAATATAATAGAAAAATATTCGTCAGACTCTGAGTTCCAACTACACATGTGCAAAAACAGAGGTAATTCATATTTAGTTTATATTAATTGTTATATTAAAAATGTATTTAATATAAATATAGTTAAAACAAAACAAAATATGGATAATATTTATTTATTATAACATAGGATAATAGGTAGATAGCCACTTTAAGATTCATCATTTAAATCTTAATTAGCATTTATTATCCTCAGTTGGTTTTTATAATAGGCATTTTAATAAATAATAACAATGGAAATATTATTTAAAAAATTGCTACTCATATAAAGTTAACTTTGATAATAGTGCCAATTTTTTAAAATCAAATTTATATAGTTTTCTATTGAATAAATCTTAAAAACATCTGGAAATGCAAGCACTGTTTTATCGTTTTATGTCAAGCACAAGAAGTTGAATGAGTCATGTTTCAAAACTATAACTGAAATTGCAATTAAATATTTAATTCATAATAAAATCCATGCAAGTCCCTGATTTCTCGAACAGGTTTCCATTAGCATTGTTACATTGTTCAAATCAGAAGTTAAGGTTAGTATATAGTTTTAAATAAATATTAATATTAAAACTTATGATACTCAATATCAAATAAAAATGTTTTTATGCATTAGAAATTATTATGTTTTTAAATATATAAAATAAAATAACAATTTAAATATTTAATAGTATGTTTTATGATTATAAATATTTTATCATAATCATGAAAATTTGAAATTTTATTTTATATAGAAATTTAAAAAAAAATTTAATTTATATCAACATATTAACATAAGTTTCACTAGATAAATGTTTTTTCTACCTTTTAAAATGTTGACAGAATCTATCAAAATCCTGAAAATTTGCAAATTATTTTGTAGTGAAAAATGTATAAAATGTTAAATTTTTATAGCTAAGGATTGAAAATTTAATACAAAGATTATCATAACTTATTGTTAGTGAAAATAAAAAAAAAAGCATAGATCTACAATAGTTTTTTATAACCGTCTAAAGGTAAAATTTCAACTAAATACGTCAAACCACAAAAAATTGTTATATTTTTATAATTAATACAGTTTGAAATAATAAAAAAAATAAACACTTATTTGTTATGAATATGTTGTGTATAAATTATTATAAATAGCAAATTACGAATACATTGGAAAAAAAACTTTTGCTAAACTTATACTAAATACGACTAAAAATAATTAAAATAAATAAACCAAAAATATATTATTAATATAACTTATTTACTATAATATATATTTTATGATTAAAAAAAATAAAAGGCTTAACATTAACTTAACTAAATAACTGTACAGAAATTATATTCTGCTTCAAGCATCAGTAGAACTGGTTGAGGTAGTCGTTAAAATATCATAATCTGAATTATCGTCATATAGGCCTGGATTAAAGTAAAATTTTTTATTAAAACCTCTAAGTGACCATTCCATTGTGTGAACACCCATGCTCATCGCTATTCAGTTTTTCTAATTCAATGTCCACCTAAGGATATGAAAAAAATATTTTCTATTGTTATGACAATAATTGTATAAATTATTTTTAAAGTTTAAATGTATTATTCACCATTTGCATAATTGAAATCAATTCAGTATTGTAAGCATTTTCACTAATTACTTTACACAATTTTTGTACAAACCATGACCCCTCTATTGGATCCCGTTTTGCCGTATACTCCAAAAAAAAACAATTTATATTATTTAATTAATAAACTGTTGATAAGAGGGTTAGTAAATTATATAAATTAGTCATTATATTATTTTAATTATATTTTCAATATCTATGATTTACCAGGAACAGTGGCATTTGTTATAAATACATCTTCATAACATTGGTTTGTTATTGTATCAATTGGAAACACATCAGCAGCATAATTTTGAAAATAATTATTTTTACCATCGCAGTATTTCCATCCAAAATTATTATTTTTTCCCCTTAAATATTATTCCATTTTGGGATGAATTTTTACATATGAATCATCATGTTCTAAGATGGTTTTTTTAAATCCTATATCTAATAGTTCAATTGCACTTAATTGTTGTTCCTCTTCCTCACTGAAAAATGTTAACAAATCATAAATTAATAGTTAACATTATAAAAGTATAAAGAAAACTAATAAACACAAATGCATGTGTACTTGACTTTACTACTCTGTACTATATTATTTGGTATATTTCTACTTTACCGGACATCCTAAATGTTGCATATTTTTTTTTTGCATTTTATGTATTTTGACATTCTAAAAACGATGGTGTAGAAAAAAATTGGGGCTAATCATTAGTTTTTAAGTTATAGCACTTTAAAAATTGTTTTATAATATTTTGTTTAAATAGCCAATATATTTTATCTCTAATCTGATAGATTTCGTGGCTTAGTGGTAAAAGAATTACGTACGATTCACAATCCCCCGTGTTCAATTCTGACGCCCAAGAAAAAAATTTTTTGCACTTTATTACGTTTTTATTAATAATTTATTCTAAATTAAAATAACTAATTTAAGATTTATATATTTATATTACTATATATAATCTTCGTTATTGTCATCGTCGTCGTCGTCATTTGCTGCATCACCCACTTCATAATCGTGTTCTTCATTGTTTGAATCGTACAGAATACTTATGTGTTTGAAAAATTGTTCTGCAGGATCCAACTTAAATGCTCGGCATCGCTTTACAAACATATATTTTGCCAAATATCCTGCATAAAATTCCTTATAACGACAGTATTGAGATATCGATGCTTTTGCATGACGCCATGAACTTTCTATATGTAACTATATATAACTTTCTATTCTATTCTTTCCATATGTTGTGTTATAAGAGTTGAAGGTTATGGCCGAATAAAATAATCCGTGACGTATAAACCAAAGGTGACCAACAGGTCGTTCTCAACTACTATTTGCAAAAACTTCTTATTGAATAATTAAATAAAATAATATCTTATAAAATAATAATAAGTTAAATGTATTTGTACTCGAATATATTGAAATTCGTGTTGTGTAAAATTTTGAAATTAAACGTTATTATTACTTATTAATATTCTAAATAAAACAACTATAACATGTGTAATGCTTGTATCTACAATATATTTTTGTTTATTGACAATTATTTTTTTTTTTTGCTCGTTCACGACAACCTAGAAGAACTCTGGTCGATTATTAGGTATATTAAAGTTAGCTATCACTGCTATAGACACCGTGCAAGTGCGTACGTAGCGCTCTTGGTGGACAACAACTGCATTAATTGGAGGGTAAAAAGATATTGTGCTATTTATCAATTTCATCATCATCTAACGACATAGATAACCGTAAGTTCGTAAATCCGTGAGTCGTGATCACGGATTAAGATGTACTAATAATTAATATACTAATAATTAAGGTATATCTTAAATCGTGGTCGTGATGAACGTTTAAGTCATATAAGTTATACATTTAATAATATAAAATTTAATTATCATATTAAAATGAACCAAAGCAAATCAAAAAAGATTTGTTGTGTGGTGAATTGTAGTAACACTTACAAGAACACAAAAATTATAAAATTCTATAGTTTTCCTAATAAATCTTATGAAGAGGAATTAAAAGAGAAATAGATCAAGGCTGTTAATCGGATTGAGTTAGTACTATTACTTTTTTTTTATATGAATTATTTCAATATCTTATTATTTATTGTAATACAATAGAGTACCTGAAATGATTAACTATGGTTTTTAGAAAAAATGGAAAATTATACATCCCTAACCGTTATAGTGTGATTTGCAGTGTATATTTTATTGGAAATAATCGATCCTCTGATCAAAGAAGTCCATCATATGTCCCTTCCTTATTTCCACAATTGTACAAAAGAAAAATATGTGATGTAACCCAACAAGAATCTCGATATCATCGTATTTTAAAACATCAAAAAAATATTTGTGATAGCGCTGTTCTTAATCCTAATGATACAAATGAATGTTCTACGAGCCAAACAAGTCAAGTTCATACTAATAACATATTTTCAACCTGTGATATTAGTACTCAAGTTGGATTTAAAGTAATTAACACTAATCGATTTATATTTGAATGTTCATTTTTTGATAAAAACAATGTTAGTACTCAAATTACTTCACAACAAGTATATCTTCTAACAAATTTCAAGACAAATTTATAATGAAGGCTGATAAATCTTGTGGTCCTAAATCAATTAATACTAGTTCGTGTTTAACTTTTGACAAATTTCATGGGTATTATTCAATTAAAAATGAAAATGCTCTAAAAGATTTGACTGGCACAACATTTAAAGTATTTGATTTATTATGTTCAATGGTTCCTAAAATTTGTAACAGTTCAATTGATAACAGAAATAAATTGTTGATATTATTAATAAAAATTAAACATGGTTTAACATTTACAGCAATAGGTGTTTTATTTAGTATTCATAGAACTACAGTTGGTAGAATATTTTTGAAATGTTTAGAAATATTAAGTTTAAAAACTAAACACTTTATTTTTTGGCCTAATAAAAGCATAATAAAAGAAACAATGCCTAATGCATTTTTAAAAAATTATCCTAATGCTCGTTGTATCATTGACTGCACAGAAATTAAAGTCCAGCAGCCACCTGCAATTGAGCCAAAGAGTTTATATGTATTCACATTACAAAGGGTACTATACAGTAAAATTTTTAGCTGCAATTACTCCAAATGGAGCTGTTTCTTTCATTTCAAAATGCTATGGAGGAAGATCTAGCGATACATTCATAACTAACGACTGTGGATTTTTATTTAATCTCGAACCTGGCGATCAAGTTTTATCTGACAAGGGGTTTCCTGGTATAAAAACTAATGTAGAAAATCAAAATGCAATATTAGTCATGCCCCCTGTATTACATCATGGTAAGTTTACAGAAGAAGTAGTATTAGAAACGCATAGTATTGACAGTGTGAGGATTCTGTTGAAAGGTTTTTTACTCGATTAAAGGTGCATGGAATATTAAATAAAGTACCTATTGAACTTCTGCCATATATAGATGAAATAATTCATATGTGCTATGTCTTAACAAATTTACAATTACCAATAATAAAACAGTAATTATTTTGATAAGTTTTTTTATTTACTAAAATATATTTCTTATTGCAATGTTTAAAATAAAATGTTAGTAACTTGTTTCAATTTAAATATTTTTTTTTTTTAACAGTTCATTTTATATAATGATTATAATTAATTTATAATAAATCAAGTGTATTATTTATTTCAAATAGAACAATGTTTTGGCAAAAAGTACTTAAAATAAAAACATTCCAATTTTAATAGAATCTGTCTTAAAAATATATCATCCTTTTCTATACATATCAATACTGGTTGTATACTATTGTAAATAAATAAGTCACAGCTACTGAGTCCTGTCACAAACATTAGTATCTGACATTGAGAATAATATTGATGAGATTTTTTCAATATTATTTTTTCATTTTCATATTTTAAATAACTTAAATTGAGTACCCAGTTTCATCATCAACATTAGGTTTTTTTTTACAGCTTATTGGACATTAAATTTCCAACACTTTATAAATATCTCCTTCTTTTGAAAGTACCAAACCATGTGGTGAGGCACAAAGAAAAAAATATTTTGCATGAATAATTAAGCGACATTTTATTGTTATTGCGTTAAACATCTCACAGTATACTTCAAAAGCGATGTTTTCAGTATTTAGTCCATATGCTGTATTTACTGCTGCTTTACCAAACAAATTTAAATCTTCAGAAATTACTTCAGCGATAAGAGTTTGAAACTCTTCAGACAAATTCCTGCAAGTTTTGATTTTGTGACATTTAGTAGCTGATATCCTTATTGATCGATATTTCTTCCACTGATCACTATGTGACTGTTCAATAGTTTCATTAAATATTATTTGTATTTTGTCATGTGTTACAAAAACATCACTAAAATATATTTTGTGTATACTTTGATTCAAAGGGAAATTTGATGGTTGTAAATTATATGTAATATTACACAATTGATACCTGATAATGTTATTTATATACTGAACATTTGTGAATCTAATTTCTCCTTTTTCAAGTTTACTTATAATATCATTTAAACAATTATTACACTGTCTATCTTCTTCAGATATTAATTCTTCTTTTATTAATATACTCAAACTACATGGAATTGACAATATATTATAATTATCTACTAAGTCGTGATGCTTTATGCTTGCCATTTTAATTTTTTTTTTTTTTTTGATGGGAAAAAAGGTCATTGATACGTTTACCGTTTTTGTATTTTTCTTGCCTGCCCCATTGTTGCGGAAAATTAATTTTGGAAAAACTTTCTTCATTATTTATATAGTGTATAGCTGCAGCAATATGTTTACATTTTTTTCGTTTAAATGTATTATTCACCATTTGCATAATTGAAATCAATTCAGTATTGTAAGCATTTTCACTAATTACTTTACACAATTTTTGTACAAACCATAACCCCTCTATTGGATCCCGTTTTGCTGTATACTCCAAAAAAAACAATTTATATTATTTAATAAACTGTTGATAAGAGGGTTAGTTAGTAAATTATATAAATTAGTCATTATATATTTTTAATTATATTTTCAATATCTATGATTTACCAGGAACAGTGGCATTTGTTATAAATACATCTTCATAACATTGGTTTGTTATTGTATCAATTGGAAACACATCAGCACCATAATTTTGAAAATAATTATTTTTACCATCGCAGTATTTCCATCCAAAATTATTATTTTTTCCCCTTAAATATTATTCCATTTTGGGATGAATTTTTACATATGAATCATCATGTTCTAAGATGGTTTTTTAAAATCCTATATCTAATAGTTCAATTGCACTTAATTGTTGTTCCTCTTCCTTACTGAAAAATGTTAACAAATCATAAATTAATAGTTAACATTATAAAAGTATAAAGAAAACTAATAAACACAAATGCATGTGTACTTGACTTTACTACTCTGTACTATATTATTTTTTAAAAAACTTTTAACATAAATACGATTTACAATGAATATAATTATCTTAAATAATACACATTTTTAAAAAAATTTTTATAAACTTATTTTTTGAAATGTATTAAATAAATAAATAAATAATATTTTAAATGTTGATATTAAGATTAGGGTAGAAGTAATATATATATATATAAATTTACTATAATATCTATTACCGCTATTACATTAAAATTTAATAAAAACATTAACTGTTTTAAATAGGAAATTTGCACTATTATTTTAAAAACAATTTCAGGACAATTCAATTGAAAACTACCTAAAGTATGTGTTCGGTGACACTGAACATGATTATTCAAAAATTATTTATAAACGTATAATTATTTTTAAATTTTATTAAATTTGTTTAAAATATTTACTATTCTAATTAAATTTTCTTTTTTTATAAATAATATTAATAAAAATAAGTAAAAAGATCTATATAATCAGATTTTTAATAGTTTTTGAGACTTTCCTTACTCTTAAATTTAATAAACATAATTTTGCCACACATTAGAATAAATAGAAACAATAGAACACTGGATTATAGGAATAATGCTAAGCAAAGTTATTGATTAGACAAGGCTTTTTTTGCATTTTTTAAAAAAAAAAATATTCCATGGTTGATGACAAAATATGTAGGTACATTATGCTATCTTTAGAGTACAATCAATAATCAATTTTTAAAAAAATATTGTTGTAAAACACTAAAACCAATACACATCATTCAAAATGTAAAATAGAAATTAATTAATCAATTGAAAAAGCAAGTTAATTTTTAATATAAGTAAATAATTAGAGGTACCTTGTTTTGGATGATGTTAAAATGTTGCAAGCTCTTATGTTATTTGTTTCTTCTAATACTCTGCATAAAGCTGTAAATGCCTCAGGCCCCTGTCCTTGAATTAATTCATATAAATTTATTTTTCTGATTGATATCTTCTCATATTCCTACAAAAAACAAATATAAATTAAAATAAATTAAAATTTCTTACCAAAATATAACTTTTTAACCTTTCATCGATAACATTTTGTTCTAATAATTTATCAACAATAGTTTCTACGTCAGAAGTAGCATATACTAAATCCCACAAAGAATTATTAATCAATTTTCGATGAAATTTTTCCGTTTTGGACGAGCAAATGCAGTTGAGCAAATTCAATAAAAGTATACACTCAAAATTAAATAAAATATTTATTGTACATTGTAAGTAATCTATAACAACACTTGATAAAAATTAAAATTTATTAATTGTTAGTAACTAATTACTTATGTTTAATAGTAAATAGAAATAATATAACAACTTTTTAAATTATAAGAATTTCAAAAGTAAACCTAACCTGTTGGCGTTGGTTGTTGTAGCCAAATACTTCAAATATTAAATAACCTTACAGGAGGGTTAATGATACAAAGAAGAGTCGTTTTACTTCAGAATCAGTGTTGACGGTTGGGCACGTACTTGATAGTGATTGTGGGGAAGAGAGGATATGGTCGTGCTCGTCAGCGATCATTGGTCGGGTGAATAGGATGAATGGGAGGGGAAGAGGGGGCAAGGCCATGCACGCCCGCGATTCGCATGAGGGGTGCCTGGATCGCCTGGATTTGCGGGGGAGCCAGAATTGACTAAATATACCTTCTTTATCAAAATCCTGAAAATTTGCAAATTATTTTGTAGTGAAAAATGTTTAAAATGTTAAATTTTTATAGCTAAAGATTGAAAATTTAATACAAAGATTATAGTAACTTATTGTTAGTGAAAATAAAAAAAAAGCTTAAATCTACAATATTTTTTTATAAGCGTGTAAAGGTAAAATTTCAACCAAATACGTCAAACCACAAAGTATGGCTACACTGATGTTAAAGCTTTAATAAACGATCAGTGTCGCCATACTTTGTAACTTATTACAAACAGAATCCTTATAAACTATAATAGACTTTATAGCTTATTTCAAATACGAAAATTATACATTTTTAAAACAAAACTAAAAAGTAATCAAAATATTATTTTTTGGATGAATTCAAATTTATTAGTTTTATTTAGGTTATATGTGCGACTATAATATTCAAAAAGGAATTGTATATATTCTTCATTCCGTCAACACTGATTCTGAAGTAAAACGACTCTTCTTTGTATCATTAACCCTCCTGTAAGGTTATTTAATATTTGAAGTATTTGGCTACAACAACCAACGCCAACAGGTTAGGTTTACTTTTGAAATTCTTATAATTTAAAAAGTTGTTATATTATTTCTATTTACTATTAAACATAAGTAATTAGTTACTAACAATTAATAAATTTTAATTTTTATCAAGTGTTGTTATAGATTACTTACAATGTACAATAAATATTTTATTTAATTTTGAGTGTATACTTTTATTGAATTTGCTCAACTGCATTTGCTCGTCCAAAACGGAAAAATTTCATCGAAAATTGATTAATAATTCTTTGTGGGATTTAGTATATGCTACTTCTGACGTAGAAACTATTGTTGATAAATTATTAGAACAAAATGTTATCGATGAAAGGTTAAAAAGTTATATTTTGGTAAGAAATTTTAATTTATTTTAATTTATATTTGTTTTTTGTAGGAATATGAGAAGATATCAATCAGAAAAATAAATTTATATGAATTAATTCAAGGACAGGGGCCTGAGGCATTTACAGCTTTATGCAGAGTATTAGAAGAAACAAATAACATAAGAGCTTGCAACATTTTAACATCATCCAAAACAAGGTACCTCTAATTATTTACTTATATTAAAAATTAACTTGCTTTTTCAATTGATTAATTAATTTCTATTTTACATTTTGAATGATGTGTATTGGTTTTAGTGTTTTACAACAATATTTTTTTAAAAATTGATTATTGATTGTACTCTAAAGATAGCATAATGTACCTACATATTTTGTCATCAACCATGGAATATTTTTTTTTTTAAAAAATGCAAAAAAAGCCTTGTCTAATCAATAACTTTGCTTAGCATTATTCCTATAATCCAGTGTTCTATTGTTTCTATTTATTCTAATGTGTGGCAAAATTATGTTTATTAAATTTAAGAGTAAGGAAAGTCTCAAAAACTATTAAAAATCTGATTATATAGATCTTTTTACTTATTTTTATTAATATTATTTATAAAAAAAGAAAATTTAATTAGAATAGTAAATATTTTAAACAAATTTAATAAAATTTAAAAATAATTATACGTTTATAAATAATTTTTGAATAATCATGTTCAGTGTCACCGAACACATACTTTAGGTAGTTTTCAATTGAATTGTCCTGAAATTGTTTTTAAAATAATAGTGCAAATTTCCTATTTAAAACAGTTAATGTTTTTATTAAATTTTAATGTAATAGCGGTAATAGATATTATAGTAAATTTATATATATATATATTACTTCTACCCTAATCTTAATATCAACATTTAAAATATTATTTATTTATTTATTTAATACATTTCAAAAAATAAGTTTATAAAAATTTTTTTAAAAATGTGTATTATTTAAGATAATTATATTCATTGTAAATCGTATTTATGTTAAAAGTTTTTTAAAAAATAATATAGTACAGAGTAGTAAAGTCAAGTACACATGCATTTGTGTTTATTAGTTTTCTTTATACTTTTATAATGTTAACTATTAATTTATGATTTGTTAACATTTTTCAGTAAGGAAGAGGAACAACAATTAAGTGCAATTGAACTATTAGATATAGGATTTTAAAAAACCATCTTAGAACATGATGATTCATATGTAAAAATTCATCCCAAAATGGAATAATATTTAAGGGGAAAAAATAATAATTTTGGATGGAAATACTGCGATGGTAAAAATAATTATTTTCAAAATTATGGTGCTGATGTGTTTCCAATTGATACAATAACAAACCAATGTTATGAAGATGTATTTATAACAAATGCCACTGTTCCTGGTAAATCATAGATATTGAAAATATAATTAAAAATATATAATGACTAATTTATATAATTTACTAACTAACCCTCTTATCAACAGTTTATTAAATAATATAAATTGTTTTTTTTGGAGTATACAGCAAAACGGGATCCAATAGAGGGGTTATGGTTTGTACAAAAATTGTGTAAAGTAATTAGTGAAAATGCTTACAATACTGAATTGATTTCAATTATGCAAATGGTGAATAATACATTTAAACGAAAAAAATGTAAACATATTGCTGCAGCTATACACTATATAAATAATGAAGAAAGTTTTTCCAAAATTAATTTTCCGCAACAATGGGGCAGGCAAGAAAAATACAAAAACGGTAAACGTATCAATGACCTTTTTTCCCATCAAAAAAAAAAAAAAAATTAAAATGGCAAGCATAAAGCATCACGACTTAGTAGATAATTATAATATATTGTCAATTCCATGTAGTTTGAGTATATTAATAAAAGAAGAATTAATATCTGAAGAAGATAGACAGTGTAATAATTGTTTAAATGATATTATAAGTAAACTTGAAAAAGGAGAAATTAGATTCACAAATGTTCAGTATATAAATAACATTATCAGGTATCAATTGTGTAATATTACATATAATTTACAACCATCAAATTTCCCTTTGAATCAAAGTATACACAAAATATATTTTAGTGATGTTTTTGTAACACATGACAAAATACAAATAATATTTAATGAAACTATTGAACAGTCACATAGTGATCAGTGGAAGAAATATCGATCAATAAGGATATCAGCTACTAAATGTCACAAAATCAAAACTTGCAGGAATTTGTCTGAAGAGTTTCAAACTCTTATCGCTGAAGTAATTTCTGAAGATTTAAATTTGTTTGGTAAAGCAGCAGTAAATACAGCATATGGACTAAATACTGAAAACATCGCTTTTGAAGTATACTGTGAGATGTTTAACGCAATAACAATAAAATGTCGCTTAATTATTCATGCAAAATATTTTTTTCTTTGTGCCTCACCACATGGTTTGGTACTTTCAAAAGAAGGAGATATTTATAAAGTGTTGGAAATTTAATGTCCAATAAGCTGTAAAAAAAAACCTAATGTTGATGATGAAACTGGGTACTCAATTTAAGTTATTTAAAATATGAAAATGAAAAAATAATATTGAAAAAATCTCATCAATATTATTCTCAATGTCAGATACTAATGTTTGTGACAGGACTCAGTAGCTGTGACTTATTTATTTACAATAGTATACAACCAGTATTGATATGTATAGAAAAGGATGATATATTTTTAAGACAGATTCTATTAAAATTGGAATGTTTTTATTTTAAGTACTTTTTGCCAAAACATTGTTCTATTTGAAATAAATAATACACTTGATTTATTATAAATTAATTATAATCATTATATAAAATGAACTGTTAAAAAAAAAAAATATTTAAATTGAAACAAGTTACTAACATTTTATTTTAAACATTGCAATAAGAAATATATTTTAGTAAATAAAAAAACTTATCAAAATAATTACTGTTTTATTATTGGTAATTGTAAATTTGTTAAGACATAGCACATATGAATTATTTCATCTATATATGGCAGAAGTTCAATAGGTACTTTATTTAATATTCCATGCACCTTTAATCGAGTAAAAAACCTTTCAACAGAATCCTCACACTGTCAATACTATGCGTTTCTAATACTACTTCTTCTGTAAACTTACCATGATGTAATACAGGGGGCATGACTAATATTGCATTTTGATTTTCTACATTAGTTTTTATACCAGGAAACCCCTTGTCAGATAAAACTTGATCGCCAGGTTCGAGATTAAATAAAAATCCACAGTCGTTAGTTATGAATGTATCGCTAGATCTTCCTCCATAGCATTTTGAAATGAAAGAAACAGCTCCATTTGGAGTAATTGCAGCTAAAAATTTTACTGTATAGTACCCTTTGTAATGTGAATACATATAAACTCTTTGGCTCAATTGCAGGTGGCTGCTGGACTTTAATTTCTGTGCAGTCAATGATACAACGAGCATTAGGATAATTTTTTAAAAATGCATTAGGCATTGTTTCTTTTATTATGCTTTTATTAGGCCAAAAAATAAAGTGTTTAGTTTTTAAACTTAATATTTCTAAACATTTCAAAAATATTCTACCAACTGTAGTTCTATGAATACTAAATAAAACACCTATTGCTGTAAATGTTAAACCATGTTTAATTTTTATTAATAATATCAACAATTTATTTCTGTTATCAATTGAACTGTTACAAATTTTAGGAACCATTGAACATAATAAATCAAATACTTTAAATGTTGTGCCAGTCAAATCTTTTAGAGCATTTTCATTTTTAATTGAATAATACCCATGAAATTTGTCAAAAGTTAAACACGAACTAGTATTAATTGATTTAGGACCACAAGATTTATCAGCCTTCATTATAAATTTGTCTTGAAATTTGTTAGAAGATATACTTGTTGTGAAGTAATTTGAGTACTAACATTGTTTTTATCAAAAAATGAACATTCAAATATAAATCGATTAGTGTTAATTACTTTAAATCCAACTTGAGTACTAATATCACAGGTTGAAAATATGTTATTAGTATGAACTTGACTTGTTTGGCTCGTAGAACATTCATTTGTATCATTAGGATTAAGAACAGCGCTATCACAAATATTTTTTTGATGTTTTAAAATACGATGATATCGAGATTCTTGTTGGGTTACATCACATATTTTTCTTTTGTACAATTGTGGAAATAAGGAAGGGACATATGATGGACTTCTTTGATCAGAGGATCGATTATTTCCAATAAAATATACACTGCAAATCACACTATAACGGTTAGGGATGTATAATTTTCCATTTTTTCTAAAAACCATAGTTAATCATTTCAGGTACTCTATTGTATTACAATAAATAATAAGATATTGAAATAATTCATATAAAAAAAAAGTAATAGTACTAACTCAATCCGATTAACAGCCTTGATCTATTTCTCTTTTAATTCCTCTTCATAAGATTTATTAGGAAAACTATAGAATTTTATAATTTTTGTGTTCTTGTAAGTGTTACTACAATTCACCACACAACAAATCTTTTTTGATTTGCTTTGGTTCATTTTAATATGATAATTAAATTTTATATTATTAAATGTATAACTTATATGACTTAAACGTTCATCACGACCACGATTTAAGATATACCTTAATTATTAGTATATTAATTATTAGTACATCTTAATCCGTGATCACGACTCACGGATTTACGAACTTACGGTTATCTATGTCGTTAGATGATGATGAAATTGATAAATAGCACAATATCTTTTTACCCTCCAATTAATGCAGTTGTTGTCCACCAAGAGCGCTACGTACGCACTTGCACGGTGTCTATAGCAGTGATAGCTAACTTTAATATACCTAATAATCGACCAGAGTTCTTCTAGGTTGTCGTGAACGAGCAAAAAAAAAAAATAATTGTCAATAAACAAAAATATATTGTAGATACAAGCATTACACATGTTATAGTTGTTTTATTTAGAATATTAATAAGTAATAATAACGTTTAATTTCAAAATTTTACACAACACGAATTTCAATATATTCGAGTACAAATACATTTAACTTATTATTATTTTATAAGATATTATTTTATTTAATTATTCAATAAGAAGTTTTTGCAAATAGTAGTTGAGAACGACCTGTTGGTCACCTTTGGTTTATACGTCACGGATTATTTTATTCGGCCATAACCTTCAACTCTTATAACACAACATATGGAAAGAATAGAATAGAAAGTTATATATAGTTACATATAGAAAGTTCATGGCGTCATGCAAAAGCATCGATATCTCAATACTGTCGTTATAAGGAATTTTATGCAGGATATTTGGCAAAATATATGTTTGTAAAGCGATGCCGAGCATTTAAGTTGGATCCTGCAGAACAATTTTTCAAACACATAAGTATTCTGTACGATTCAAACAATGAAGAACACGATTATGAAGTGGGTGATGCAGCAAATGACGACGACGACGATGACAATAACGAAGATTATATATAGTAATATAAATATATAAATCTTAAATTAGTTATTTTAATTTAGAATAAATTATTAATAAAAACGTAATAAAGTGCAAAAAATTTTTTTCTTGGGCGTCAGAATTGAACACGGGGGATTGTGAATCGTACGTAATTCTTTTACCACTAAGCCACGAAATCTATCAGATTAGAGATAAAATATATTGGCTATTTAAACAAAATATTATAAAACAATTTTTAAAGTGCTATAACTTAAAAACTAATGATTAGCCCCAATTTTTTTCTACACCATCGTTTTTAGAATGTCAAAATACATAAAATGCAAAAAAAAAATATGCAACATTTAGGATGTCCGGTAAAGTAGAAATATACCAAATAATATAGTACAGAGTAGTAAAGTCAAGTACACATGCATTTGTGTTTATTAGTTTTCTTTATACTTTTATAATGTTAACTATTAATTTATGATTTGTTAACATTTTTCAGTGAGGAAGAGGAACAACAATTAAGTGCAATTGAACTATTAGATATAGGATTTAAAAAAACCATCTTAGAACATGATGATTCATATGTAAAAATTCATCCCAAAATGGAATAATATTTAAGGGGAAAAAATAATAATTTTGGATGGAAATACTGCGATGGTAAAAATAATTATTTTCAAAATTATGCTGCTGATGTGTTTCCAATTGATACAATAACAAACCAATGTTATGAAGATGTATTTATAACAAATGCCACTGTTCCTGGTAAATCATAGATATTGAAAATATAATTAAAATAATATAATGACTAATTTATATAATTTACTAACCCTCTTATCAACAGTTTATTAATTAAATAATATAAATTGTTTTTTTTTGGAGTATACGGCAAAACGGGATCCAATAGAGGGGTCATGGTTTGTACAAAAATTGTGTAAAGTAATTAGTGAAAATGCTTACAATACTGAATTGATTTCAATTATGCAAATGGTGAATAATACATTTAAACTTTAAAAATAATTTATACAATTATTGTCATAACAATAGAAAATATTTTTTTCATATCCTTAGGTGGACATTGAATTAGAAAAACTGAATAGCGATGAGCATGGGTGTTCACACAATGGAATGGTCACTTAGAGGTTTTAATAAAAAATTTTACTTTAATCCAGGCCTATATGACGATAATTCAGATTATGATATTTTAACGACTACCTCAACCAGTTCTACTGATGCTTGAAGCAGAATATAATTTCTGTACAGTTATTTAGTTAAGTTAATGTTAAGCCTTTTATTTTTTTTAATCATAAAATATATATTATAGTAAATAAGTTATATTAATAATATATTTTTGGTTTATTTATTTTAATTATTTTTAGTCGTATTTAGTATAAGTTTAGCAAAAGTTTTTTTTCCAATGTATTCGTAATTTGCTATTTATAATAATTTATACACAACATATTCATAACAAATAAGTGTTTATTTTTTTTATTATTTCAAACTGTATTAATTATAAAAATATAACAATTTTTTGTGGTTTGACGTATTTAGTTGAAATTTTACCTTTAGACGGTTATAAAAAACTATTGTAGATCTATGCTTTTTTTTTTATTTTCACTAACAATAAGTTATGATAATCTTTGTATTAAATTTTCAATCCTTAGCTATAAAAATTTAACATTTTATACATTTTTCACTACAAAATAATTTGCAAATTTTCAGGATTTTGATAGATTCTGTCAACATTTTAAAAGGTAGAAAAAACATTTATCTAGTGAAACTTATGTTAATATGTTGATATAAATTAAATTTTTTTTTAAATTTCTATATAAAATAAAATTTCAAATTTTCATGATTATGATAAAATATTTATAATCATAAAACATACTATTAAATATTTAAATTGTTATTTTATTTTATATATTTAAAAACATAATAATTTCTAATGCATAAAAACATTTTTATTTGATATTGAGTATCATAAGTTTTAATATTAATATTTATTTAAAACTATATACTAACCTTAACTTCTGATTTGAACAATGTAACAATGCTAATGGAAACCTGTTCGAGAAATCAGGGACTTGCATGGATTTTATTATGAATTAAATATTTAATTGCAATTTCAGTTATAGTTTTGAAACATGACTCATTCAACTTCTTGTGCTTGACATAAAACGATAAAACAGTGCTTGCATTTCCAGATGTTTTTAAGATTTATTCAATAGAAAACTATATAAATTTGATTTTAAAAAATTGGCACTATTATCAAAGTTAACTTTATATGAGTAGCAATTTTTTAAATAATATTTCCATTGTTATTATTTATTAAAATGCCTATTATAAAAACCAACTGAGGATAATAAATGCTAATTAAGATTTAAATGATGAATCTTAAAGTGGCTATCTACCTATTATCCTATGTTATAATAAATAAATATTATCCATATTTTGTTTTGTTTTAACTATATTTATATTAAATACATTTTTAATATAACAATTAATATAAACTAAATATGAATTACCTCTGTTTTTGCACATGTGTAGTTGGAACTCAGAGTCTGACGAATATTTTTCTATTATATTACAAAGTATAAGTATACAAGTGTACACTACTGATTGAAACACAATTAGCAATAACTGTTATTAGGAAATAAAAAAATAAACAGCGGTTCAAATACGCGACACGTTGATGTA
>JACXSJ010003923.1:0-17785 GCA_014851325.1 Pentalonia nigronervosa
TGGTCAAAAATGGATCATGCCATTTAAAAAAAAAAAGTTATTGTGCGCATGCGCAAAATTAGTTATCAAAAAAATAGTCTAATTATTTGAAAATGTGTATAATAATGTTTATTAGTTAGCCGAAAAAGCAGAATTGAAATATATGAAGCCTGCACATAGTTATTGAGTGTTTCCACTTATCGTGATCACACTGTATATTTAAAATTTTTCGATTTTTCAATAAAGTTTAGCAGTCGTTTTTCATGTTGTAATTTACAAAGTTTAAACCTCTAGAAAAATATAAAATTACGTCACTGAGGTAATTATTTAGCTTCTCCGCGTCTTTTTGCCTCATATGCGTTTAAAGTTATGTTAGATGAAGATTATATCGAGATAAAAATATAAGTGAAAGTTATAGCTTGGGAGCGATGCGTTTTGTTTTTTTTTTTGTTCAGTTATACGGGTTGGTCAAAACATTTGTCCTCTCCTATTAAAAATTGAAATGACGTCATTGAAAGCAGGTACTATACACACATTCCTAGTGACGAGACGTCAATTTTTTTTTATATATTATAAAACAAACCTAACTGTGTTAAAAAAATCAAACCCCAAGGTTCTGTACGATTTCCGCATCAATTGGTTCCAACATCGTAATAAAGTCTAAACAGTGCATACTGTATTGTTATACAATACAATCAATACTTTACATTTATGCTGATCGTTGGTACATATATGCAGGTAGTACTCCGTGTGCCGTGTCGCGAATATGATCCTTTTGTAGTGTTAATAAAATTGAAACACTTCAACGTGCCCCCATAAGTACACACGATTTTCAATTAAATTTAATGAATAGCGTGAGTTGCGTCGAAATAATCGTAACACAATTAACCGAATGTATTTAGTTTAAAATAAAATTACCGTCTGATCGCTGTACACGTAAATTCGGCGATGAAAATATTATATATTGTGTTCGTGTAAACTTTTACGCCAATTCAATATCGACAATAGTTATTATTGAAGAATTACCAGACATCGGTTATTTGTTCAATTATTATTTAATAACGTATAATAATATAATCAATCATCATTAACTCCGTGTACTTAGTCTTTAGACATTGTTTGTTGATTTCACTTCATTGACTTGTTCAGCGTTATGGAAATCTAAAGAAAATTAATTTAATATATAAGTTTAGTACGGTTGTTTCCGAATTAATGTTTTATACTTGCACGCGATATATTGTAGAGAACGTTCATAAGGGTTTTTGATTAATTTAGTTTCTGCAGGGTAATTCGGAACAATTGTACTACAGTAATCACATTATATTATATTATGTTAAATAATTCCTAAAGGAAATCCATTACCAACGATTTCAAACTCAGAAAGCCCACATACTTTGCTTGTAAATGAATATGCTCATATTTTTAAAAGTAAACACATTATTTTCAAAACAGCTAAGGGGAATGGAAATGGATATTTGTTTGGAGGTTATGCAGAGACAGTTGTGCGTTATGTGTTATGCGTAAAAAGTAAAGTATATATGGCTGTCTTGTCAATCGCGCATCACTAATTTAAGCGCAGTAACCACTTTAGTTCCGACTTGCTGATTTATAATGAAGCGAAAAGTGTTATAAAAACATTTTTGAATTCAATATAAAGTACAACTCAGATACTCGGAAATACTTTTTAAATTCATTTTTTTTTTAATGTGATAGGTACCACAAATCTGCATTTTCGATTATTATAATTATTTTTTGGGAACTAGGGAGTGGACGACGATAAAAATTGTAAAATTTCATTTCAAGGGGATTTTATAATAAATTCAATTAGGTTTCAGAATATTATTAAATCAATAAAATATGGCAGTCGGTGTACCGTCAAAAGTTTAACTACCAGAACCACACGTATAATAGGTTACCTATTATCTACGTATTATCTACCCACGTAAATAAATACTTATTTATAATCAATGGTAATGTGTACAATAACGGAACCTATATAAATACGTATAACAACATGTAGTGACAATATAATAGGTGGTATTCAGACGAATGACCGCATATCATGTGTATAGAAATGGAGATCATTTTATCGTTTAACAGGTTTTTTTTTTATCAATCGAAGGAACACGCCGTTTTACAATTTTTACCACGACCAGTATTTACTTTTAAAATTATAATAGAAAAACACATTTTACGCATTTCCGAAGATTATACTGCAGCGCTTACCTACTTTTCAAAACGATCACATCGTGCATATTATAGGTTAGGTATATCACACACGCTAAACGACATTATTTTGTGCGGCGATATATAGTGCTCGGTTATGTTTGTGTACAGTATCGCATTACAACAAGTAGTTGCGTCGGTTTAACTTTGGCAAACAATCAACGTTGGCTGTAGAAGTTTCGCCGCAAGCAAAGAGACGCACGCGCGCTTGTCGCCCGTCACCGGGCGGCGGGCACACACAATAAACGCACACCAGCGCGGGCACGTTAAACTTATACGCGGACAAGACCACTTTAAGTTGAGTTAATTGTTAATTTATCACGATTATTCGTTAACACACGCGATATAATAGTAATAATAACACGAGGGAAGTCTGCTTATAATGCCCCCCCCCCTCCCACCACCGACCGTCTTTGCGCGCGCGCGTGTGTGTGTGTACGCACAATATTATAATATAATACGTACCACGCGACCTACTAAAACTCCTTTTGGTATTCAGCCCATTGAAGTAAGGTTCGACTATATACACGACTACACAGCTCGAGTGTACGCACGAGCGCACGTGCACGGCCGTTGAGATTTACGCGAGAAGTTATCGAGACGCGCGCGTTAGCGGCACCATATTATTATCGTTGTACGACTATGCGGTGCCGCGCGGACAGGATTTTCAATTCTCTAGAAACCGCGTGCGATTAATATATCGCCGCCGAGCCAAGTCCGATGTATCCGAATTGGTTCCGAAACGTCCGAATCAGTTCCCGGTTTTGTTGCAAAGGGTGTATCCGAATTGGTTCCCGGGTTGTCACGAAGGGTATATCCGAGTTGGTTCCCGAGTTCCCGGGTCAAAGCGTTTTCAATTTTCCTTCCCATTTTATACACACTTAAGACTGTCCACATAATATTATGCAGGTATGGTTATTAAAATTATGCTTTTTTTGTCATAAATATCACTTTTATATTTAATTAGATATATTTTTTTTAAATTCGTACATTTCATTTAATTTTTAAATAGTCATGGTAGATAGTAAGTAATAATAATAATAATAATAATAATAAATTGTATAGGCAATAATGATAATTTTTTTTTTTTTTAATTAAAAATATAAAATAAATAATAATAAACATAATATCTTTTTAATTCGTCCATTCTTTTTTTTTATAAGTATTTTGTATTATTGAGGTAAAAATTTATAACAAACATTTTTTATAAACTCTAATCTATTTATTTCATTATTTTTATATTTGTCTATTTCTGTTTTTATATATATTTCCTTATTTTTAGATTTAAGATTTTATAGTTTTTCTGTATTTTACCATTTTACATATGTTTCAATTTGAACTTGTTTTAATACATTAATGAATTGAAAGATGTTTGGATGTGCGGAATAGAAGCAACTGTTGAACTTACTGTGAAATAATACACAGCAATTAGATGTTCGTTCTATATTAATGGCATATTCAGCCCATATTATTGGTGAAAATGAGCTATATTTTTCAATATTATTTTCTAGTAAGTAATTAAAGAATTCTTCAAGTTTTCCATTAATTGGTTTTAATGGCATCAAATCATTAATATAGCAATCGTCAACTTCTTCGGGCGACAATAAGGACAAACCAAAAAACAATTTTAATGTTTGTCCTATTTCGGAATCGTTATTTTTATATTTTTTTTGAAAGCCCTAATTGTTGTATCATCCCCCACCATGATTGGCCGAAGTGAATCCGACAACCTTTTAGTTGAGCTAAAGGCCATACTTCGGAGATCGCTACATGAATGACTCTTTCAAAGTCCTCATATATTTTATCTGGATTTAAATAATTTTGAATTAAACAAAAAGCTTTTGTATACGTATCACTTGTTTTATTTAGAAGTAAAAAGAAAACTAGAGGGACATAGTAATTATTTTTTACACCGTGAATTGAAAAAAGTTGATAAAAAAAATTTGGACAACTTTTAAAAGTACCGTTGATAAACACAGATTTCATTTGACGTAACACTTCCAAATTGCTATCACATGAAAATTCAATAATATTGGTTTCAGCACTGTTAATAAATAAAAAATGTTCTCTCCGATTAATTATTAAATTATAATTATTTAATATATTATGAGTCTCGCTCAATATTTTGGGCAACGTTGGTCCTTTACTACAACGACTAATATGTATATTTTTTCTAATTCTACATAAATCTTGAGCATCTATGGTTTCAATATCGGATTTAGCCAACTCACAGCGAATAATTTTTGCTGGCCGCTTATGTAGTACTTTTTAAGCTTATCGTTTTGAAATGTTGCTTAATTTCTGTCAATTTTTTTTTTCATTGTCTTCTTCATGGCTATACATTATACTCTTATGAACAATTGTATTTAAATTATTTATTTTCAAATACAACTACAAATACAACTTTTCTTTTTACACATGTCCAAGGCAATTACCCGGCCAATGTTATCTGCCAACTTTTTTTGAAATCCAAATTTATAACCTTTTAATACAATAAGTTTTTTATTTTTTTCATTGTACATAAATTCCATATTCGAGAAGTTTAAAATGCAAACAAAAACGCAAATGCAATCATTATATGTACATTCTGCGGTTATTGTGGTGAATTACTGAATATTGTAATGACTATTATTATTATTTATTTATTCAGCCAAAACAATTGCAAATAATTACTGTAAAATACATTAATAATAGATGATACGTATACCAACTGACTTATAAGCTTGTATCAAATTACTAACAAGTAATGACTCGATATCTATCCATATCGATAATATAACGCCGGTTTTATCACGGTTTTTATCTAAATGACAGTTTATTTCATTTTATTACTTATAAAGATGGGAAATATGTTATAATAATATAAACAATATTATTAGATTTGTCTTTTTCCAAAGTTTTTATCGAGAATCAATTCCGATGTGAGCCGCCTACCTAGAATATCGGGAACCTATTCGGATATCAATTTTCAGGTATGGGAACCAATTTGGATGCAGCCATAAAGTCACGGGTGGTGTATACTGGGTTTCCTTAGAATTACTTTAGTAAAAAAAATTCCTATACGAGAAGACGGAAATTCTCAAATGCCTATTAACATAAAATCGATCTAAATATGTTTTGAAACTGTAGTTTTTGTAATAATTAATAGAAAATGATACAATAATTTGAGTTTTCAAGATTAATATTTTTTGAATAAGACTAAAATGAAAAAATCTTTTAACCGCTACTTGTTTTACGTTTGAACATTCGATTTTATCAAAATTTTTACTTCAAACACCCATAAAACAATTTAAGTTATTTTACGCTTAAAATTATTTTTTAATTCTAGTAAGAACAACTCGAGGAACTTTTTTTAATAACGTTTCCGACTTTTTGCCGATTATACAATATTTTTATCAATATTTAAAAAAAAATTTTATAAATAGCTTAAAAAGAGCAAAAGTATTTTTAAAATTATACTACATTGTTTAGAAAATGCTAGTATAAATATTTGGTGAATATGGAAAGTATCTATTTAGTTGTCTATTTGTTTTTGAGTAGTTACAACAAAATAACAAAATCGATTTTGTTAAAAATTAGTGTTACGTAAATATTTCTGTTTTATAGTAACTTTTTTTTAGTTTTTCCCGATTATTTAGAAAAGTAATGAAATTTTTACTTTTGATCCTTTAGTGTATCAATTAAATCTAATTTTCTAATAAAAACCACCCCCAGAGTTAAAGATTGATATTATTACTGCTCCAAAAGCTGATGACAAAAAATTAAATAAAATAAAAACATATTATACATTACACAGGTACTTATATTACCTAACTAACTACCTATTGGTTTTATACAATTTATAATAACATAATTATTTATTATATACCGTTTATTTATGCTATACATTTTTTATAGTGTTTATACTAATATAGATTTTACGATTTTTTTATACATTTATAATTGATTATTATTTTTGATGCCTGCAGATAATGATTTTGAGAGATATGATCAGATTAGCTCCGGTGACGATCCACACACTGCCTATAATTTATTATACAACTAACGGGATTATAATAATATGTGATTAAGATATCGAGAGAAACTGGATCGTTTGTCACTCGATAAAGAACAGTGCGACCGGTACATTTTTTACCTAATCAACTGATAATAATTACCGAATGTTTCTGGTCGACACGCGTTAGCGATAAGACGTTTCAAAATGCAAATGTAGACCATTGAAAATATCATACAACTTTTCTGAGAACGCAGAGTTACGGTGTAATAACTTAGAGTACGTAGGTTTCTTTCTTTTTTTTTCATTAAAACTAATTTGTTCTTTCTAAACTTGCGTATATAATAATAACTTATGTAACAGTTTCGTTGCTTTCTCATAAGTTTCCATCAGACGTACCGATGTTTTATCCTCTCGAACATAAAAAAATAAAAAAAAACAAACGTCGTTCTGAAAGCTTTTCCAATCGATCTTTCTCTAAGGAATTCACTAAAGCTTCCCAAAGACTTTTACCTATATGTAATATTAGATTTTAAAATTAAATCAGCAGCAAGTGGTATGCTCTTTAGCAAGTCTTATTGCATAATCATAAATATTTTTATCCTTTAAAATTCATAGTATGAAAAACCAATATTAATGATATACAGCAACATCTGTTTTTTTATACCTACCTATATAATTTCATTTACAAAGTAAATTATGTTTATTTTATTTTATATTCTCTAACGCTTCAATTCTACCTGCATTAATATATATAATATATACCAAAGGGAAAAATCTTTTAAAAAGTTGTGCGTTTAACTGAAAATATCGCTAATAATGGTTTTAAACCCGTTGTGGAGAACATTTTTTGAGAAAGAGATTTAATTTCCAAATCACTTCTGTTATAATCGACCATTTACAGAATTAATACATTAAATCATTATTATTTATTACACACAAATTATAAATATATAATACTTAGGCTCAATAACATCAAATTTAGCGTATTACTTCAAGCAATATTACCAGCATGTGAAATTTTTGTTGGTGAAATATAATATTTACTTTACTTACTGTACGAATAACGAGCATAAAATATTTAGTGATAAAATAAAAGATACGCGTAAACTTTTAAATTTCTGTTTTATTTATTTAACAACTTCAATTATTCACGTGTACCTACTTATGTTTAGGCTTTAGAATATGTCAATCGTCGTAAAAGCACTTACTCATTGTTAGGTAGTGCATGTATGTTGTATAGATACTTACATTTCAATCAGTTACATTGTACTATCTATTATTTTGTCATTTGAGCTATAACTTAAGCCGAAATATATTAGAAAAATAAAATACTTACGTTACCAATACAAAAATGGCGAAATCCAATACAACAAAAAACACATCAACGTTATCAATATACTTCACTCAAGTCTCGAGTGGATGTTTTTTTTTACACTTTCTTGTTATAGATAGCTTTATTTATAACTGTAAACTGAACACGAGTTTATACATTTTTAAACAAATCATAAAATTATTCTTTCATGTAAAAAATATGTTTTTATTTGTGGAAATTGCAAGAATATACAATTTTATTTTATAAAAATTGAGTAAAGAATAATAATTTTGTTTTTTTAAGCATTAAAAATATTAATTTGCTTGTAAGACTTAACAAAAGTTTTTAGTTTTAAGTGGAATTTTCTATGAATACTGAATAGTTTTGAAAATAATAGTCCCAAGATAATGTAGGCAGTTTATAGACATATTTGATCGATTGACCTAACATTTCTTTAAAGAGTTATTTTATTAAATGCATTGCACGCAGATTGTTCTTTATTCACCAATGTGCAATAATTAGTATAACAGCAATGATAATAATAATAATAATAATAATAATAACGATATATGAAACATGGTCATCTACCAAGAGTAAAGAAAATAAATTATTATATTTTGAAAAAAAGATATAAATAAAGATTTATGGACCAACAGGGAACGTAATTACAGGCAATTATGAGAGGAGAAAAAACACT
Source organism: Pentalonia nigronervosa (assembly GCA_014851325.1). Classification (NCBI taxonomy): domain Eukaryota; kingdom Metazoa; phylum Arthropoda; class Insecta; order Hemiptera; family Aphididae; genus Pentalonia; species Pentalonia nigronervosa. The sequence goes on from JACXSJ010003923.1 coordinate 8,212, forward strand.
GACCTGGAATAATCATATAAAAAACCAAGTAGGTATCAAAAGTATGTTATATGGCTTGACTGGGTTAGGCAGATGTGTCGAACTGACGGAAAAACGATAAAAATGTGGTAATAAAGAACTTATCCTGGAAAACGCCCATGTAGAAGGTCCAATAGAGTAAGTCTGACAGGGTAAAATTAGAAATAAGAGTGGTTGATGAATTCAAAAGATTGAACAACTTCATAGACTAGAAAGGATAGAGAGGTTTAGTTGAAGCTGCTAAGAGCCTCAAAGGCTTGTAAAGCAAAAAAAAAAATATAACAATATAATACTAATAATAATAACAACAACAATTGTGAAAACTATGTTTTAATGTTCAAAAATCCTGTTTTTAACAAAAGTTTTCCAAGATACATACTTATATAACTTAATTTATGTTAAACTTTTATTTTTGTATAGAATAAGACCGAGGAATATTTTCAGTATACTTACCACTTGATTATTTTACTGGAAAGTTTAACCATGGTCAATTGTCGTAATTTGTGAACTTTTGTATTTCTAAAATGGATCATTATTTACAAAAATAATAATAAAACTGAACATTAAACAACTGCCTGGAGGTTTTTTTAACGGTTGTTCGTATACTTTGTAAACTGCTATTGAGGTGATTAGATTTATAAAAAAGGTTAGTAGATGCCAATGAGAGAAACTTTCTTTAAATAGGTTACCTATAATTATCTCTGTAAAAATTAAGTGAATGTGGATGGGTGGTTGGCCATACTTATTGTAATCGTTATGCCATGCAAGTTTTCAGTTTTTTCGTAAAATTTGGTTTTCACCTCATATTATAAAAGTTGATTGGGTAGGTGATCAAATTGATCAGTTTGCCTATACTCTAAAAAAATGTTTTGCACGTAACTTATACAGTCTATCGTTTAATTATTATTTACTAGTCTTTACATCGTTGGATTGCCATATAGTGTAAAAACATCAAATTCAATTGCATAAAAAATTATTATTACCTAATTCTCATATTTTGTATAATGTCACAAAATAGGAATAATTTTTTTCTATTTATTTATTAGTTCTATTTAGTAATTGTTAAAAAGTAATTTACCTATCTAAAGAAGAAGAAAAAGATTAAAATTTCTGTAAAATTAAAAAAAAAATCACCTTTTAGTTTAACCTTTAACCTTTATAAAAGAACTGGGGATTAATTTCAAGTAGATCCAATTTGCTACCAGAAAGAAGATGAAAGATTCGAAGATGAAGATTGAAACATTTTTACTGCTCCAAATGGCGATGACAGACACTAAAAAAAAAAATAAATAAAACAAGAAACATATCAAAATAAGTTCATCGGTTTGCTTAGAATCTAAAAAGTGGGTATTTACTATTTGATCTTTATTATTATGGTTGCTTACGATTAATGAAATGGTTTATAATGTCTTTTGATGAAATATTATTTTTTTGTAAAAGCGATTACGTAATTTATTTTTTGATTAATTAAATTTCAATAATGCGTTTAAAATAAATTATTTGTAGTCGATTTTTATAAATTCGTGATGTATTTAGATTTTGAAAATGAATATTTTTAGTACGTTAATTTGATGTCCTACACAAAATGTCTAGATTTGTTAAATGGAAATTTTTTTCTACGCCATTCAGTTTATTTGCAGAGAGAAAATATATACATTTTTTTTTTAAAGGTTTCGATCTGTAGTATTATTTATGAAATGTCATTTTGAGACCCGTCAATAACAGCCGTGAAATGTCTATACTTATTTACATAATGTCGGTAACATTCGTATTGCGTTGCGTGAGTGGTTTTTATTTTCATTATTTTTTTTTATTTTTAAAATTGAATTAAAGGGTTTAAGAGTACAGCCATTTAATTTTGACACCTTATTAATTGTTTTTGGATATTTTACACCGTGCTTTTGGGCGTGGACAATGGAGAAACTATTACAGGCCAAGCTTTTGTTCACTTTTCCCGCGATCTCGACAATGCGCGTTTCCGAGTTTCAAAAAACACTAGCTTTTCAAAATTCCAATCAATCATTTTTCGTTTATTTTTTTTTTGTATTACCTCTTTCCCTTGTGCAGTTTTAATTTTAATTTTTTGAAACGATAACATTTTTTTTTCATACAATTGTCAACATAGATAGGTAACACAAATTGTATTATGTTATTGTGGTAATGCGGTAATACTATATATATACCGACGAACGTATAGATATTTTAAAAATTATGTCGAATGCTTTATACAAATTATTTTAATACGTTTAGTTATTTGATTAATATTCGAATGTTGTATGCGACGTGAAGTCAACGCGTAACAACAAAATATTAGATTTAACTACGAATATATTAGAGAATGTCGAAAATAGGATGCATATACCGAGTGTCCCGTGAGGATTTACCCATATCTCCCGAAATGACGGAGATATCATAATTCTGCTTTTTTATACAACTTACAGGAGCAAAGACTTCAAATATTCTATAATATATTATAATTTAATTTAATGTTATGGTAAAAAAGTTAAAAAGAAAAAAAATTATTTAATTATTTTCAAAAAAGTTGAAGTTAGCCATTTTGTAGGGTTTATTTTTCTGAAAATGTTGACTTTTCAACATTTTATTTCTATTAACCTCGTAATTCTTTATCTTTTTTTTTTAGTTTCGAGAATTTTTTTTTGAAGATCAACAATAATTAATGATTAAATAAGTCTTACCAGAAAACGAGACAAGATAATATCAAAATATTAAACTATGGACTATGGAGCATTGAATAATATTTTTCTCGAAATTAAAAATATTATTAAAATCTACAAGATTAATGAAAATATAATTTTAAAATGTCAACATTTTCAAAAAAATAAACTCTACAAATCTTAATTTTTTTTTTAGAAATAATTAAATAAAAATTTAATTTTTTAAACTTTTTCACTAAAACATAAAATTAAATTAAAATATAAAATATTTGAAGTCTTTGTTCCTGTGAATTTTATAAAAAAAAAAAAATAGAATTATGATATCTTCATAATTTCAGAAGACATCACAATGGGTAAATCTTTACGGGACACCTGTATTTTATTGCAGCATATATAAAAAACTATGTAGCCTAAGAGATATAATTTATTTCACTAAAATACCAAGGAATTTATTTTAAGGTAAAGTTGTGGGTTATACGTTATACATTAAAACCAATAAGTATTTTATTTACAAATATTAATAAACGATCATTAAATGTGTAGCTTATAGCTAATATAATAAATAATAATGGGTAATAAACTATTTATTTTTTAAAATTTTTAAATATTGTATATTTAATAACATTTTTGTATCAGTTTGTTATAATAACTATAAGTTTTTTTTTTATATAGGTGATAGATATTTATTTAAAATAATTTTTGATTCTGAGCGGAGCGAACTGAAAAGAGACTGAATTGGTTTTACTATGATATATTAAAAAAATTATATTTTATGTCAGTCATCACTTATTGGAGCAGTAAACCTGTTTTAATTTTCGAAAAATAAATAAACTATCAATAGTAATATTAATATATTAATATATGATAAAATATCCTTAGAAATATACGTTGACAGATCGTCACCGCTCAGAAACGTTATTCAATTCGATTGATTTATTATTGAATTCAAATTTAACTCATCGATTACAGTGACCTACTTAATGACGAGGTACACTCGACACCTACTATACAGCAGAGCGACTTATTAATATTATAAATATAATTTTTAATTTAATTAAAAAACTCGAGTTATTTATGTTTGATAATTTATTTTTTCTGTTTTGAAGTTTTACTTTATTCAACTTGATTTTTATTTTCTGTCTTTTTTTTGTATTTAAATTTACTTTGTTTACTAGTATGTTTTATTTTAAAATATACTTTAGAATTGTTTTTGAATTATAACAACTTTCAAAATATTTAGAGTAATGCGCTATATATTATGTCCATGTCTATTTATTACTCATTCCATTCAATATTCAACAGTAACATTCGTAATTAAAAAAATAAATATATATTTTTCTTCTACCGTTATAAATTAATTTCTCTCTCGTCACAGCCGTAGTGATTATGAAATTGAACTTTAATTAAATATAAAACCTACCTTTTTTTCATCATTGATATATTTGTATCAATATTTGTATATTGGTGTATTGGTATATTATCTACTCGGATAATCGGTTATGTTTATAAGTGAAATGTTCAATCCGTATTTTTCTTCATTAGCTAAGTACCAACCTAACTTATAATTATTTGTTTTGTAAAATAAATCATTATTCGCATTTAAAAATTAAGAAATATCACGTAAATTTATTTATATTTTTTCTACAATATACCTAGGCATTTAACTAATATTTAGTAATTTATTTTACTATATACCTGATTTAAGTATTGTTCCAATCAACGACGTAATAATCGAGCATTTGATATCTGAATTTGTAGCACCGTGGTCGTCACTGCAGGATCATTGATTCTACATTAAATATGTTTGAGTATATTGAAAACTTTCAGATAATATGCAAGACTAAATAAATATATTTTATAACAATTTAAACACAGATGTGTGATATTGTGCAGTTTACATAATTCGGTCTATAGAACGAAAATACATAATATAATGACGTTAAAATATTGAATATTGATGTATTATTATGTGCACGTCTGTATTTTGTTTTTTTTTTTTATTGTGTTTGCAATTTTAATATAACCAAATGTGTGTTATGATGGGAAGAGGACCAGAAGAAAAATGTTGTGTGCAGAGTATAATATATTTAAGCAAGCAGCTCCCGCGGGTCTGTTCTACTTAAATTGTCCAACACTTACGAGTTGAAAATTTAAATTGTACCCATGGAGTTCATGGAGACATTAAAAGCTAAGACAATGTATGGGTGAGCAAAAGGGCACGGGAATAAAAACAAATATTATAATAATGACATAAATTTAAACCTAGGCTGCGATAGAAGTATATATATATATTACGTATAAATAATACAACAATATCGCGTAATACGTCGTAATTCAGTATAAAATATAAATTTACAATATATTATGTATATTAAATCATAAATATATTATATACATATTCGTATGTACTGTATGCACTGCAATATCGTCGTTTTGTATGCAGATTTAATATATTTTGTAAAGTTTATACAATTAACAGCACGTGCTGGTTCATATAATATATTATATATATGCACATTGTATGTATATAGATGACATAATTTGTCACGATAAATACGTATTCTTATTATATCTTTTGGACTCGACGAAACTTTCAAACTGTAATTGCGCATGAATGATAATTATATTTTCGACGAAAATTTATTTCCGGCAAGGAGGGAAAAACACTTGCAGTCGATTACCCATTTTGCTGTCAGGATAGTCAAAGTATAAGTCCTACTATTTTGTATAAAATAAGTGCGTGCTAAAAGGATTCTAGGTATTTCGTTGCATTGTTTGACACCTTTCGTCGAACCCATAAGATCGGTTGGGTGTGAAATGTCCAAATTACCAACTAGCTACCTGAGCGATGACTGAGCTTTTTAATGAGACAAAGGGTCTTTATATAAGTTCAAGTTAAAAGTTTTTTTTTGAGACAGGCTATATATTTATTATGGAACAACAACAATAACAACAACAAAAAGGTGCTGTTATTTTTGTATTTGTATTGGAAGTAAAAACAAACCGACATTTTTGAAAATATAAAACCTCAGTGCCGTGTTGTTTTTAATAGTTATATAAATGAATTTATCATAGCAGTTATACACTTATGCTCATATAAATAGAATGCACAATGCAACGAATAGTTAATTTGAAAAAATTTTCTTTTCCAATCCTGGGAAATATTAGTTTACATTTTCTTATTAGTGATCAAAATTTGTTTCATTTTAAAGATTGGTTTTAAATTATTTTGTATAGATTTAATAAATTAATAATACAATTCTTGATTTAATGAGGACTGTTAACTGTTCGACTGTTTAGTTCTGTTTAAATCTTATTCACTCAATCTTCAATTTACTATCAGGGTATAGGTATTATTAATATTAAATTTTATAACTTATAAGTTGTAACTATAATGATTAGTAGCTATCAATAATATTCTGCTTTTTATTATTATTTTATCTTTTTTGACGGTGTTTTTTTATATATGCTTATTTAAAAATAGTAATAATTTGTTTGTTGCTTCGATTTGTAGTCCTAGGATTTCATGCAAATCAATGCAATTAATTTTTATTATTTTGCATTAAATTTAGTTGCAATTTGTATGATAATTGAAAATATTGTTTTGTTCTATATTTTTCTAAGAAATTTACATAGGTTTTTAACCAAACAGTAAGTATTAAAATAATGATATCACAATTTTTCTAATAGAGTACTTATACAACCCAAGAAAAGTATTTTTAATCTCAAAATTAACTGACAATTTAATTGTTTTTTTTTTTGCAATTTTCTCGACAACAATCGAGAATTTGCAATTTTAATCAATCTTAAGTATCTACCATCTGTGTACGCTTTCTAATTGGTCGAGAGGGTATATAAAACTCTATAATTGGCTCAAAAAGTACTTTCCGAAATAAAACACATCGTTGTGAAACCATTAGCCAATAGAAATGGCTTCGCTTATGTAAACATCAAAAGATCGACATAATACAATTATGGTTAGAATGAGAAAAAAATTCCAACACACTCGATAGTTTATTTTTGTCTGTAGTCACTCTATTATTACTAAGATGGTATTTAAATTATTGAGTCATATATTTTCATCATATGTTCATCTAGGTTTATAAGGAGAAAAATTATAATTGTTATAGAAATGAAAAGTTCTATAACGAATAAAAATTATAACTATGCGCTTATTATTTAAATAAGTACATAAATACCATAAGTACCTTAAGGTTTCAAGGTTTGACTTTTTAAATCCAATATTGTCATATGTTTTCTAAGCTCTTTATTATGGTATGTACATAAATAAAAAATAGAAATTTAATTTTTAAGAACACGTTAAATAATATTATTGAGTAACCTTTTAATAATTTATTTATGTATCAATAACCATAAATGAATTTGTACATTCGTCATAAAAACTGAGTATTACCCATATTATTCTTATATTATTCTTTAGTCGATATAATGCGTTCTATAGTTACAATATTCATATATAATTTAGCACGTTAAATTTTCCATTTTTTTCTTAACGTACAATACATTATGTGCAATTCAATACTTTTGAACAGCCATTACTATTAATTCAACAAGTTTATTTCTGTATTATAATTCTGACATTTTTTAGTTGATTTTTTTTTACCTGTGTTTGAATAATTTTAATATTGTGAAGTATTTTATCGTTGCCACTTATATTTTATTCATTTCCATTTGTGATGTAGTTCGATAATTTTGACAACTTTTTCCAACATAAACTGTCGTTTGAACCTTTTAAATTCATGTTCCAAGTACAATTTCCATTCTTATTAGTTTTTCTTCGGACATAACTTTTCACATACCTCGACTAATTCTCTTAAATCAGAATAAACATTTTTAAAAGTCATCCTTGTATTGTTTGAGAATGAAACTCGTATAAAGTAATATATATTTTCGGCGTTTTTGTGGAAAACAATGACTTTAAAGGGTTTTAAAATTTTTAAATATAGTTTCCTCATACGTATTAAGCACGCCTAATCTAGTTTTAATCTATAAGATTCAAGTAAATATCAACTGGTTTTGCCATATTTTGAAATTAATTTCCTCCAAGTTAATACGTATGTCTTAATAGACATGTCTTGATTGACTAAATTGCAAATATTTAACATTTTTCATATTTATTACACATTATATTGAGCAGTAGTTTGAACTTTTATTGGTTAGTAATTTGAAACATCAATACATATCAAAATCCAACTAAGATTTCCTGTTATGATTGTAACGTCGCGGAATTTTGGGGCCACCAACAATTTTAACAAATTAAATCTTGCCTCCATCTTCTCAATACAAACAAATATAATATATCAACAATTTAACCGCGAGCAACAATCATAAACGTCAACTACAATAATAAGCACGGATTAAAATATACTGGATACCCAACGATACATGATAAGGAGTTCCTAAACTGACTTTCCAAGTGTAAAGGTGTACTAGCACTCCGAGGGAATAAAATGTGTACTGACGGATTGATTATTTTAAATTTAAAATAATATTATCATAATATAATATGATGATTTTTTTAAATGATTATTTTAAAGAATTTATGAATCTGCTTATTACTGTATTCTGTAATGTAATAGGTACAATGATAAATATTCTACAGTGACAAAATAGATTTATTAAGTGGTAGGTAAGTAGTAAATAGTAAAAGAGAAATGCATATTTAATTATTTAATGAATATTTTATATTTATATATTTTTTATTACATAATATATATAGTTTTACATATTATTAAGAACTTTATATATGATTTATATATTTATTATATATTTATTAACATAGATAATACAAAATTCATAAAATACTTATATATTACAATTATACCTATATTATATTTAATTAAATAAGTTAACAAATCAAGTTTTAACTAATTTGGATATATTTTTTTTTGTTTTACTAGGTATGTTTTTTTGAGTTCTGATTCACCACGAAAGAATACTGCCTCATTCTCATAGTAATATAATATGAATAAATATTTGTTAATGTATCAGTTTGATGTTCTAAACAAGGAAACTTTCAACCAATACTAAAAAATGCATTATATTTTATTTTATATATAAAAATTCGTTGTTATAATAGTAAATAATTTAATTCGAGATATTTACGAATTTGGCGGTAAATTATTTTGTAAAAGTTGCCACTAATATGATAACAAGCACTAATTAGGCGTAGTTTGCAACAGCTGTCCTGGCAAGTCAGTTTGGGCCCAAGAAAAGTAGTTGTTCGTATAGGTCGTTGGGTGTCTAGTATATTTTAATTCGTGGTAATAAGTGTTTTTTCACCACCCCCCGAACACACCATCAGTGTTGAATTCAGACATTTTTTCCAGGGGGGGCACTATGAGATGTGGAATTAATATAATACAAATTAACAAATTTTACTTTATTTACCTGATTGATATAATTGAACTTCAGCTTATAAAAACAATTGAAATTATTTAATATTTAAAAAATGTATAATTAATATTATCATTTAAAGCGTATGCGGCGAGTTTTTTTTTGTTGCATATAAATCTATCACCTCTTCGACATATTCAATTGGCGGATCTTCATCACCTTCTATACCTATTTTCATACAGTATTGAAGAGTGTCTTGTCCCATTCGGTTGTGAAGGTTTGTCATAATTCTATTCATCGCACTGAACGATCTTTCTAGCCGCGATAACAGCGTGGCATACTCGTAAATTGATTGCGTAATGCACACGTAACTTGCACGGTACAAGTATCAGACAATAGCAAAACCGCGCACGCACTTGCGGCGCACGCGTTAAAATAACGTTAAAAATAGTCATAATGTCTTAGTCAAATGTCAACGATAAAGACATTTTATAGTGACTGACCGATATCGGTGATACCGATTA
>JACXSJ010003924.1:0-17759 GCA_014851325.1 Pentalonia nigronervosa
ATTATAATAGTTGTTTTTTATTTATCATTGTAAATAATAATATGATATTTTGAAATTTGTTATTCTTATTAAAACTAATTAAAACACAAATTACAAAATTAGACTTTGTGAGATTTGTATGAATGGGGACAATATACTATACTATAATGAATAAAATAATGTTGTTAATTTTTTTTAAATAAATTAATCTATTATACAAGTAGACATCATTAAAATATGTATTATTAAAGTGTAAATTATTATTAAAATATTAGGGATTATCGATATTGTAAAAATCGATAAATCGATATAGCGATATATCGATTTTCATGTAGGTTTAAGCATTCCTATAGTAACGCAATCTCATGATACTATTTAGTATAAAATATTATATGTCTTGTTCACGACGTATGCGGCTAACGATCGTCATATCTTCATGGGATCCCGGTAGTCGGTGGCGTCCAAATTGACGATCATCACTGGGCGGGATCGAATTAATCGAATAACAATGATTTCATTTGTCGGTGTGGTTTATATTTATTTTTTCATTACAAAAAATCTTTAGGTGGAGTCAACATAATATTATACGCCACCGATGAATCAATGGAATTTACACGCGTCTCACTCTCACAGGCAATGTCCGTCGACCTGTTTCAACCGTACAGAATAAAACGCACTGAAAAAACTCGTTTGTTCGTTTTAGTTTTCTACCAAAATATGCCTGTCTTATGCCAATTATACCGTCTATCTTAATAATCAGATAAAACGAATGAAAATATTTTTGAATTCATCACAAAGTTCACTCAAAAACGATTTTACTACTTTTATGAAACTACACTCTTAAACTCCTCAAAATTAGATATTAGATTTTGATTTTTCAATTTTGTGTGTTTTTTTTTTTGTATCTGTCATTGCCTTTTGGGGCAGTTAAAATGCTGCGATTTTATTCATGAGTTTCTTTTCTGGTAGAAATGTGAAACTAATTGGTACTTAAGGGGGTTAAAAGTAAAAAATCCCATTAAAATTGTCGGGGGAATTAAAAAAAAAATTAGAAGAAACAAGAGTTTTTACGTAAAGCCAATTTTTGACAAAATCGATTTTGCTTTTTGGTATAACACAAAAAATAACAATTGTAGATATATGACATTTTCACAGAATGTTTGTATTAGCATTTTATATACACCATACAATTTTCATAATACTTTGACTCTTTTTAAATTAATTATAGGCAAAATAAATTTTTTATTTTTTATTTTTATGTCAAACCCACTAATTTATTCGGTCCATTGTTCGTCTAATCAAACTGACCGAAAAGACTCGGCCATGGACGGAGTTTCTAGTAAAATAAATTTTCGATAAATATTTTTTTTTCCAGAATGATAGATAATTTTATAGGGATCCTTTAAATTTTCAAATTTTAGATTTGAATATAAAAATACCTTTTTATACTGTTATACCTAACATATTCATAAAATGTATCGCGTTACTTTAAGACTAAAATTAATTAATACTTTATATTATTCATCGTGATTATTAATTAATTTAATAAAAATCATAAAACGTTGTATCTATATAGGCTATATTAATTTGAATATTTATTTTATAATACACACAAGTAGAGAAGTACTGCATTTTACCACCAAAATATTTATCAGGTGCCTATGTTGTATGTGATTGTTTATTATGTGTCTTTCTATGTTTTTAAAGAATTATATGTTCATAACCAAAGTTACTCGTTAACCCGGGCCCAGAAGTCAAATACCAAATTAAAAACCAGTATCTATTGTGTATTTCCCCCACAAATCCGATACGAAATCGTCTATTGTTGTCGTGTCGGTGTATGCGAATCGTACGATATAAAAAAATATAATAATATAAAATGAACCAACGGTCGGTATCCGGTATTTGCAAGTACTTACGACTTAGTTGATCTGCATCGGTAGGTCGAAAATCTTGAAAATAAATTAATATGCGCGTTCATTGAACAAAAGTGTTATTTTCCATGATTATATTAAACATTTTTATGTATAACATACAGCCAACATGAGCGTCTGTAACATTTATATAGGTACCTCAAACTGTAGTTAGCTAATTCAAATAAATCAATTATTAAATTATTATCGTTACAACTCGATATAAGTATACCGATTCTAATTTTTCGAGCATGCGTGAATGTACATTATATTGTGGTTACTCTTTAATGTGAGTTGAGCGTTATAACCTTCGTTTATTGTTTTATTATGTTTCATAATTTGTATATTCGTTCTGTAGTTATCTGACAAGCAACATTTTATGAAATTAAAATGATTAATAAGTCGAAAAATACACTGTACGATTACTTTGCCTCAATATCGTCGATACATTGTCGAAAACTATCTTCGTACAATCATGACACAAAACAAACAGACGCATACCGCTTCGTCAACCATACAAACAATGCAGGAACCCGGCACATTTGGCAATACAAACATTTCATTGATCGTGTTTTTCTTATAATATTTGTGATCATGATGATTCAGGTAATATAATATAATTATAAATACATTTTCGTAAACGATATTTATTTTTAAAAATGTAATGTCATTTTTCAATGATTTCAGATGCGAGTGAGTGTGATTCTTTTTCGATTCGCGGTTAAATCGGTAGCTAGATTCATAAAATATCTTTCAACATAATAAAATATATTATTTTGTTATTATACATTAAACACTGTACCTGGAATGCTCCGTTGCTGCCAATTTTTTTTTCAAATCACATTTGTGGTCACTGTTTGTACAACATGTCTACCTGAACACAATACGTTCGTCGTATATTTCAACTGACTATTCAACCTTATTTTTACCTAACCTCGGGAGGCCAAACCACAAAAACTAGTTCGTTCCCACACTCTGTTATAAATTTCTTGGAATCAACCGTATATGTCTTTTATAACAAACATGTATGTGGCCATAGGGGGTGCATCCGTTTATATATATCAGTAATAAAGTAAAAAAAATATCTTTCCGTGCATATATATTTCTTCTTTACAAAATCGATCTTATACGGTCATACAGTTTTTTGATTTGTCGAATGACTTCTGCGAAAAAATTTAAAATGTGTCATGAAAAGATTAAAATGGTCGAAATAGCAAGTATTCAATTTCTAACTATACGAATATTTTAAAATATTATTCAACTTTGTATAACATTTTAGTTCTTAGCAGGCTTAAAACACTGGTCGTTAGTGACAATGCTGTAGCATATAATATGCGCAGTTTGCTATTACTAATTATTACAACAACACGTCTTTGTCCGCCGGTATGAAACTAACTAACCAATAAAGTAAAATAATCCACTTGAGTAACCGTTAATATATTAAAATTAGGTAGGTCAACACCGATTGATAATAATTAGGAAAATGTGTTTAAATAATTATGTTAAATTTTGAACGGCAATATTTCAACATATTTTAATAAAATTTGAATACAAATAAATGAATAATATTAAAGAACAATTTATATGTTTTCTCAAAAATATTATTCTCTATAATTGTTGTATCTAGTCTTTTTACTCTGATATAACTCAAAAATCATAAAAAACAATTTTAAATAAAAGTGTGTTATCCAAAATATGCGTGGGTCTGAAATAAAAAACAAATATTATGCTAATATCCTCTTCAAACGAAATTAAATTCCTATTACAAAATATATGTTTAAATTTGTCAATTGGTTATTATTATTTGTGTTAACATGTTTAAAATATTTTAAACATCGGAAAACCATCATCAACACATATTGATGCAATGTTAATCTGTTTTAAACAATATTTAATCAATATTTATGAAATATGGTATTGCTATCTAGGTACCGGACGAGTACGTCCTAACAATTATCAAGTTAATTTAATAATATAGTGCTCTATACGTTATTACCAAGGCTCGGAAGTTATAACACTTCAAAAATTAATTTTTAGCGCTTAAATATGCACATTAAAACATTAATATAAGCGCTATAAATAGCACTGAAAATTGGAAAATATGCAAAATAAAATTTACAACAAATTTCAAATTTAAATTATCTACTGTTATTTGAAAGCAAAGTTTTGTAAGCTAAGAACGACCAATCCACGTTGACGAAAGTCACAGGTGCGTACTTAAAATTACCAAGTCATTGCAATTCAAATCATCAGGAAGTCCATCTAAATTTTTGGATGTTTCTTCACCAGTTAAAAATATTGATATTTTTATCATCGCCGAAAGACCACGATTTTTTTCCAGCACCTGATTGAACTTTTTTTGAACAGATTTTCCATTTGGATCACATAAAGTTTCAAAAGATTTTTGAATATCTTGAACTATTTTAATTGAATTCGATAATGGTACATATTACTGTTGTAATTTTTCGATTACCGAGGTTAATTTGACAAAGTTTGATTTAATATACGTTAAGTGGTTTTCTAGTCCAGGTTTTATGATGTAGTGTTGAGTATCTTTAATATTAACTGCATCGTTTCTATCTAACATGAAAATAACACGGTGTATTATCCAAAATTCTCGCAATAATAAACCGCTGCATTAATCCAGCTTGCCCAATGGGTGAGAATTAGCTCTGGAGGTAAAGTAAGGTTTGGAGTTTCCGTTTTAAATAAAAGTAAAAGACTAGGGGCTTTTATGAATATTTTTTTTTACACTTGAAATCACTTTATCTACTGCATTAAATTGACTTCTTACTTCTTCTGCCACCCTATGAAGTCCATGTACAACACATGTTACATGAATCATTTTTGAATAAAGACTTTTTAGAACTTCTCCTGCTTTAATCATGTAAGGCGTCAGATAAGAATAAAAGTACGTTATCATGTTGGAGACCAGCTGGCTATAATATACTCATCGATTTATCAAAAAGTTTGCTGACTGTTGAGTGGTTAGCTTTCCGAATTTAGTAAAAAAATTTCGTCTGCACAATTTTTATCAAGAGTGCCAACAATTACATTTTCAATGTAACGCCCCTCTGCATCGGTGGTCTCATCGATACTGACCCAGATTTTTTTGTTCGAAATTTTTTTCCTTATTTTATCCATGGTCTCATTGTATATTTCGTCTACATATCCTTTTCGCAACGTGGACTTACACGGAACTTCATTTTTTGTATAAATTCCCAAAAATGTTTTAAATTTTGGGTTCTTTAATTTGTTTAAAGGAATGTTAGCGGAAATAAGAGCTTTACACAAATCTTTGTTAAATAATGATTTTCTAGTAATAGTACTTGTCAATAACTGATGTTGTTTTCGATTTATTTGATGTTCATATCGGACGAGGCTTTTGATATACTTGTCACTTTTTAAATGTTGCAATACATTAAACTTTTTGTCTGAATTTACTTTAATTTCACAAACTTTACAAAATAATACACGTGAATCAATTGAGAAAATATTAAAACCAAATTCATTTATATAAGTTTGGAGACGATTAAATAAACTTTGTTTTATTTTAGGCATTTTTAAATCAATATAAAAACACTAAAAACACGAGAGTATGTACAACAGTTCACGATCAATCGAACACGCGACACATCTAAATGATGGCGGAACACTAAAATAAAATTAAAATAATACAACGAATCCGATGATAGTGCGATAGTACGATGTGACTAACGACACGGTTTTAAAAATAAATAATTTATTGAAAACGAACGAAATTGTCCGATTTAATCGACGATAACAACATTTTTTCCGTTTATTTCGGATGCATACCATCATAATTTAGTTTTTCAACAATATGTGTTTATTTCTTTTAGTATCTAAAAATATTCCCATAAACAGCATTTATAACTCCAAATTAGCAAAAATAGCTCCTATAATATGTATTTATGTGAAAATAAACCCAAAAATAGCACTAAAAACCTTAGATTAGCAAAATAGCAGTAAAAACCGTAAATATGCAAAAAATGGCAAAATAAAATTTCGTATATGACATAAGAGAAGCGTGAAACATATTTGTATCTTACTTTGGATGTTCTAGAACGAACCAAGAAAAATATATGCATTTGCTAGAACTTCCGAGCCCTGGTTATTACTGATTTTTTCCGCACAAGCTTACTCTAACGGTGGCTTCCCGTCATCCTTCGGCACCACAAAGGTTCGTTTCCAGTCCATTCTATGTTAGTCCGTGGACTTAACGAGACCAAAAAAAAAAAAAAATGAAATTAAGTCTGATCAATCATGAATTGATTCAATTTAATAACAATGAATTATAGAAAAAGTTAAAGTCCTATAATCCCGTTTTTTTGTAATTAAATTAGTAATTAAAAATTCTAATTAGATTAATTGATTTTTTTTAAAATTCAAAAACTAAACATTTTTCTTTTGAGGTACGTACCTAGGTAATATAAAATTATAAACATATTTGGGCAATTAAAAATTAAAAAACCTACAATTTGGATAACTGTACTACAGATGCCATTCGACCATATGGGATAAGTGACACACGTTGTATGTTTTAACTCGTAAATGAAATGTAAGGGTCTCGAGTTCTGACTTTTCGAGTTTAATAGAGTATTCCATCTGTTAAATTATTTACAATATACGCAGACAGTGTCATCACGACCGACTGGTGTATAATAATATTGGCGGTGTAATTTTTCTTCAATTGTGTAGATGAAATTTACACTGTCCTACCAAAGTATTATGAAATTTGTATTATTTACCGTACCGGTCATAAGTATTGAGTATTATCGCGCAAACCGTGTTCATCAGTATGCGCTAGTGCAGTTAACTGGAGAACGCTATTAATTTTAAAACGGATAAATTAATGAAACATATTTTGTATAAATATTATTGGTAAAATAAAAAACCAATATAAATTATATGCAATTATTTCATAACCAGCTTTACTCCAGAAATTTGGAAATTAATATTAATTGTTCTGAAATAAACAAATATGTATAATATTTATTTTAAATAGATTACCTGACTTATGGTGTGACATAATATATACGTATGACAGTTTCCTATTGTGTTTGTCTATCATATTATACGAGTAGTGGTAATAGACCAATAAATCTATAACAAGACGAAATATTTGTAACAATGTAATTAACACGTTAACTGCCATGTGTACATTATTTTGTACACGGGAAAATTACTGTTCATACATTGGCACTTTTTTGTATGTTTGCCAAAATCTAAAAAGAAAATTTTTTATCACAAATGTTTTGTTATTTGGCATAATGTTTTATAGTATTTTAAAAAGACATTTCCACACGGAAAATTCAAAATGTAGACCGTGTCAAAATAATGTACACGTGGCCTCCTAGACCAGACATAGTAATATTTGTTAATATTATTATTAAGTTACTACAGTATTATCTGAGTATATTTTTATATTATTTGTAAATTCCCAGTATCTATGCTTTTTTATAGCCCACAAAACTTAAAAGGCATAGGTAATTTAGTAAACAACGCAAATTTATTTTTTATTTTATATCTATAAAGGAAATTTTTTTTTGAACATTGTAAAAATTAAAAAGGTATCATTTATAAAAAAATAATGTTATAAGTAATACGTAAATTTTTTTTTTTAATAATTATATTATGTCAAAGTGGAATATGTAAAATAAAAATCATATACATAATTGTATTTTTATTAATATTTATTAGAGAATACATTCAATTTTAAATGTTTAAAATTAGTCAAAATTAAAAGTAGATTACAATAGTAACAAGTACTGCTACGTGTTCGCTAAAAATATAGAAATGGTCTAAAGGGCCACGAGATTCATATTCCTATCTAAAATCAACAATACCGTATCAGAATTTTGTACACGGAGATGGTGAGTTCGAAAACGTCAGTGTACATAATAATGTACACGAAAGCAAGTTTGGCAATTTATGGCGTGTACACAAAAATGTACACATGGCCTTCCGGGCAATGTACGAAAAAAGTAGGTGGCAGTTAACGTGTTAATATATTTTAGTGTATGACGAAGGGGGTGAAGCACGATTATCCTTGCGTGTATGGTAACTCCGCCCCGAAATTAAACCCGCCTCGAAATCTTTACGTCATGTGATAGCGTTCGACGAAATTTGTTGCAACACCACTGTTGTTTTAAAGATTTAATAATTTTAACCTTTTGTTTTTTTTTTTTTTGTAAATTATTATATTTTTTTTGTGTTTTACGTTTGGGTACAAAACAATATTTTTACCTGGAATTTGGGAGAACAATTGAGAACACAAAGTTTTAAGTACCATATTTTAAACCTCAAAAATCAATACAACCTTTGGGTACTTCATTATTTTAAAATAAAACCACGTTTGGGTACCAACGTTTAGGTACATATTTCTTACTTTTATTGTAGATCACACGTATATGACGTGTACCCAAACGTGTCTTGTATATGTGTACCCAAACGTTCTGTGCTCATTATGAGGGGTAGGTCATTTAAAAATATTTGAACAACACCAATTTTTTTTTGGATACACGCCACTGCTTTTTAGTATAGTCTTTGTTTCAATAAATGATCAATTATAATTTTTTTCTAACTGGAATCATTACAAATTTATATTATAATATAAAATAAATTATTATTACTATTATTATTATTATTATTATTATTATTATTATTGTTATTATTATATTTGATTTATATTATATTTATAATATAAATCTACACGATTCCGTATGAATTTAATACAACATTTGTTAGCTCCTATAATTATAATATAGAGCAGGGGTTCCCAAACTTTTAGAATCACGGAACCCTTAGGAAATAGTTTGTGTTTTGCGGAACCCTAATGTCTTTACTTCCAACTCAACTTCATTTTTTCTAAAAAAAAAAACAGTACTACAAAAAATATTATAATGATATTGTTAATGATTATTGTTTATTACAATTAGTTAAAAAACAATTTTCAAAGAAAATTTTATTTATTTAAATAACAAACATTTATTATTTATTTATCACAAATATTTATTTTTAAAAATTATAACTAATTAGATTTTAAATTATACATCTTATTAATATTTTTAGTGAGAAGAATGGAACTGTTTCATTGTTTGATTTACAATATTTTTAAAATTAGGTTTTATATCTGAAACTTGAATTCGTAGGTCTGAAGCGGCATTCAATCTATTTCTGTATTTATTTTTTGTATACGCACAAGAGGAAAAACCAGCCTCACAACGGTAAGTTGTTACAAACGGTAATAGAGTAAAAATAGCTTTTTCAACTAGAGATGGATACTCGTCCTTAAGTTCATTCCAAAATTAGTTTAAAGATCCAGATTCAAATTTCCGTTTTAAATATGACATGCTTTTAATTTCAATTAACTGCTCATATTCGAACATGGATAACATTGCAGGTTTATTTTGATTCACAAAAGGATTTTGTATCCAATCAACGTCATTATTAGTAGCAGGAAAATACTGAGACAATGATTTTTAGAGGTTTTTCAAATGTTCGATAACAATTTTTTTACGATTAGTTGTTAGTTGCAATTCGTTTTCCTTTAAAAAATCCACCAAGAGAGGAAAGCATTCAAAATTATTCTCATTTACACATGCAATTCAAAAGTTAAGTTTGTTTCTAAATGCTATATTTTTGTCTCTGACCACGAATGTTGTTATTGTTTTTCCTTGCAAAGACTTGTTAACTTCATTCAGTTTACTGAATATGTCTCCGAGATAAGCTAATTTTATAAGCCATTGGTCATCATGTAATAACTCGAAATAACTTATAGATATAGATAGATTTTGTCCCGAAAAAAAATCTTTAAATAATCGCGCAATTCAAACAACATACTTATAACCTTTCCTCTTGAAAGACATCTGACTTCATTGTGAAGAAGTGAATAATGTTGACTACTCATTTCTTCATATACTTTTTTAAAAAGTCTAGACAGGAGTGGACGACTCTTAATATAGTTTACAATACATACAGCCTCATTAAGAATTTGTTTTAACTCCAATGGCATTTTCTTACTAAAAAGGGTATGGCGATGTGAAACGCAATGACTACTGTGACATTTTGGTGCAACATTTTTTATTCTTGTCACGGTTCCTTTAATTTTTCCAACCATAGCTGCAGCTCCATCATTACATACATCGATACATTTAACCCAATCAACCTGATATTTATTCATATAACTATCGATGACTTTAAAAATGTCTTCACCATGATAAAAAAAAACTGCTAACTCGCTGAACAGATAAACATTGATTAAAATAAAAACTTAGAAAAATCGATGTTCTACATTGTAGTTGCTTTATTATTACCAGTAGCCAAAAAATGAAGAGTCAACATCAATAGTTCACCAACACTTATAGCTTGACGCATATTTGTATCCATTTTCTGGACCATTGGTGCAATCCACAAACTTAATTCTTTAAAATCTTCAGCAAACATCCTTATAACATTTTTCAGCTGTGAAGGGTCTTCCATTCTAAACTCTCGGGATAATGCATTATACGCACCATGCAATTTTCTTCTTTGAATCCATTTACGTTCCCACACACTTCTCGGTTTTTTTTGTTTTTTGCTCAAAAAATCGATAACAATAATAGCAGCTGCAATTTTTTCGCACTTCGAAATCATTTTTACATAAACTCAAATGAGAACAATAGGCACCAAAACGTTTACAAACTCAAAAAATAAAGTAAAAGTTAAAAAGTTAACAAGTACTCCGCACTTTAACAATTATAATACACAGCATGTTGGTATATTTTACATTAACTTCAGGCATCGTATGAACAAACGTGAATTTTTTGTCAGTACAGTGGCGTACACTCCTGTTTTTATACAAATGTTTTTGTGTTACGACAACTGTCACAACATTTATATCTCTAGTGAGAGTGGTTGTGAAAGATACTTCATACAGTAGAAATTTCTTTCATGAAAAAAATGTCATCGTGTGAATGAGGCTTACGCGACGATAGCTAGAGTCTTGTAGCTGTACACAAAAATAAAATTAAAATAAGATCTTATAATAGTAGATTAATATTATAATTTTACCGTGTACTAAGAAAAGGTTTTCTAAAATTTGCATTTTTATGAGGTACTCACACAAGAATTTTGAGATTCGCGATAGAAATCAAAAATTATTTTTATTTATTAATGGTTGTTTTTGGTTACAAATTACAGTTTATAATAGTAATAGTAGACATAAATTATAGAAAATATATTTGCTTTGGTTAATCGGGAACATGTGGTAAACGTATGCATCAAGTTGTCGCGTTTACAGACTCGAAATAATAAATTATATCTCAAATTACATCATATGAGATTTGAATATAGATTGTTATTTTTTTAAGGACAATGTAAGATTACCATTGATTAAAGTTAATACATCCATATAATATGTAAAAATTAATGTTTGTATGTCCTTTATGCACCTTGCACTATTTATCCGATTACCGTGAAACCTTCAAAGTTATCAAATACACTCCCTCGAAGGTTTCTGAAATATAATATCCTATCCAACGTATATATTATTGCTAAAAATTCTGGGAAAATTGAAAGTACTATTTTTGATGAGATATATTATACATGTATAATCTCTCTTTATTTATAGGGTTGTCAATGCTTATATATTTTATAAATCATTATTTATAATTAGTAGAAATATGGCAATACAAATTTTTACAAATAAATTTAAATAAAAAGACAATTTTTTGGCATAGGTCACGGTTGCAATGTTTTTCATGTGCCTAATATTCTCATTTCACTTAGGTACTTATACACCTCGCGGGGTTCTCAATCCATCAGTGGATTGTCTACCTGATAATATACTAGCAGTACATACATTTTACGCAGTTCGATAACTACCTAGCTAGTTTAGTTGCATGTAAATCACTTGTTATTCTTAACTTAATCTTTGGTTCGGGCAATGCCGGTCGGGACAGCTAGTATATAATACGGATAACTGTGATTTTGGAAAAAATATACAAGCAAACCAGCAAAACTTTCAAACGGCTCGTATTCAAATAGCTAATAATTTATTAAAATAATTATACATTTATGTTTATAATTACTGATACTAATATAGTGGAATACAGAAAAATAACAAAATTATAATATAATCAATATAATATAAATCATTAGGTAAACCGTAATAGCACATATCTAAATTTTCATCATTTTTCAGGAGAGCAAATTATATATTACTTATTTAATTAATTTGTATATTTTTTTTTATCTTAGTTGCATTATGGGAAAAATATAAATTATGATTTATTTTTGAAAAATAATTTTTGTTAAATTATAATGGTAGATAAGTGAAATTCACAGACATTTTTCATCAGTTACGAATTATTGCATTGTAGGTTTGTATTAAATAATAAAAAGTAACTGTTTAACAAATTACCGAAAATTTCATGTATTTACGACCTACATTATAATTGATCAGGAAAATTGTTTAAATAAATAGTTTGATATCAAATATCACGTTTCATATTTATTATATAATATTTTTATAGAACATTATTAAAACCATAAAAACAATTGGTCATAATAGTAGTAATAATAACAAGTCATTTTTAACAGTTTAAAATGATTTAAAAATTTGAAATAAATAAACGCCTAGGTACATCAATGTAATCATATAAATAAAAAAAATTAATATAAACTGGTTCTTTCAGTCTTTTAAATTTAAATTCAAAAAAAAAAAAAATAACATAACACTTCAATTAAATCATAAAAATAAAGAAAACCTAAAATAAAGGTTTCTCTCGGACTTTAAAATTGATTTACAAAATAATAACATAATATTGTTATAACAAAATTAATAATATCAACATTAAATATAATATTTTAACAAAGACTAAAAGACTAAAATTAAAAATAAATGATTTATGTATACTTCAACTAAATAAAATAATAACAGTTTCTTTCAGTCTTTTAAATAAAATAAACAATTTATTTTTCAGTTTTTTGTGTAATTTTATCACACTTTACTATTTTTAGATTTAAATTATTTTTTTACGTTAAAGATTATTATAGAATGAGTGTACACCAACAGGCATTATAGCTTATAGTTTATGTAGATCTTCACACTTTGAAAAAGTCAAATAAATAGGTGAATATAATATCAGTTAATATAATAATAATAATATATTTGAATATTGATGTAGTTATTGGAGAAGAAGAGAAATCAAATGAATCAATTGTTTTAAATGCTTCTAACGAGACAGTCACAGAAGGTATGTACATTGTATTTATAAAATCTTTAAGAATTAATCAACATTTTAAATATTATAATAGGCAGACTGTCAGTAAATAAAAATATCTAAATTAAATTTTATTAATATTGAAAGAGTTTAGTGAAACTAAACTATACATAACTATTATGATATCTAAATGATAACATTATTCAATTTTAGATGTTGAGTCTCCTGATATCTATGAATCTGTTGATAATTTAAAATCAGCTTCGCTAATGTTTAAAAATGATCCAGTTTCATTTATGAATAAATCAATCACACCAGGATTAAAGTTAATTCAATGAGAAATGGGTCCATGCCAACTAATTGCTACTGATTTACCCAATGGTAAATTTCCAAAAGATAAATCAAATCCACCACGTTCATTTTCAACATCATATTATACAAAATTGGTTAATGGAAAATCTGAACATCGATTATTGATTACATACTCACCTGCAATGAATAAAATTTATTGCTGGACATGCAAACTATTTGGTTCTATTAGAGGTCAAAAAAACTCTTTTGTCACTACTGGTTGCAATTCGTGGGGATATTTAGGTGGTTTATATAGTCGAATTCATTTGCATGAAACTTGTAAAGATCACTTAGAAGCTGAACTAAATAAAATAACGTACATAAATAATAACCGAGTCGATATTCAGTTAATGAATTCTAATAATAAGCATGTTGCAATGAAGAGCAGTTGTTCGTGTATTAATGGACATAATATTATATTTATCCAAACATAATGATGCATTTAGAGGACATACTGAGCATTTAACTAATGACACAAGTGGAAAATTTCTAGATTGGGTTAACGTTTTTGCCAAACATCATACAATTTTAGCTTCTCACTTAGAAAAAATTAAATCATCAACAAAAAAACAAAGATTGATATTTCTATCTAAATCATCACAAAATTCAATGCTCAATTGTATTGCTGAATCGATTGGTAAAACAATTTTAAATGAAGTGAAACTAGCTGGAATATATTCACTTATACTGGATTCTACAACTGATGTGTCAATGCTTGACCGATTTGCTTTTGTATTGATGTATTGTACAAATGATGGGCTCATAAAAGAGCGATTAATTTGTATTGATGAAACGGTAGATTCAACTGGAAATCGGATGTATGAGTTGTTTTGTAAAGTATGTGACAAATATAACTTAAACGGGAGGTGTGATTTAATTGGACAAGCTTATGATGGTGCATCTAATATGCAAGGAGCTGTAAAAGGATTACGCTCATTAATACAAAACGAAAATAAAAGTACATTATATGTATGGTGTAGTGCACATTGTTTAAATTTAGCAGTTGTTGATTGTTGTAAAGCAATTGAATGCGCACAAGACGTTTTTGGTACAGTTAGTAGTTTGGTAACATTTTTAGGTGCCAGAAAGAGAACCGCAACATATGTAGAGTTTCAAAAACAATTACACAAAAACCAACGTATTTGTCGGTTAAAAAATTCTTCTGCTACGAGATGTCCATACCATGACCGTTCTTTAGAAGTTATACAAACCACTTATAAATCAATTATTTTAACATTAAAAAAAATCAGCACTGAAGAAACTGACAAAAAAACAAACATTTAGCTAATAGTTTTTTAAAACAACTAAATTCGTTTAAATTTGTTCTTACAATTTATATGATGCGCAATATATTCTCAATTACTACACCATTATCAAATTATTTACAAAATCCTGCTATTGATTTCATTCAAGCTATACATTTAATTAAAATAACTCGGCAACAAATACAAAATTTACGAGCAATGGAAACTAAATCTGTATATGAGAATTTATTTTCAGAAACAAAATTATTTTGTGAAGCACACAACTTGGAAGAACATGATTTAGCAGAAGTGCGGACATCTCGTAAGAAAAAAATGAGTGGAGAAATGAGCAATGATGATAGAATAACTTCAGCAAATTACCGCTATGTATGTGAAGTCTATAAATGTACGTTGGATGTAATTTTATCTAAACTAGATGATAGATTTAGTGGTTCTGAAAACATCTTCAAAGAATTTTCATTACTATTACCTGAATGCTTGAAGTTAAACAAAGGCTCTCCTAATAAATTCCACTACTTGGTAAACTGGTTGTCTGCAGATAGAATTATTAAACAGTGGTTTGAATGTGGAATATGAATTATTTGCTTATAATTATAAAAACTTTATTAATAGTGCAACAAAAAATGACATAAAAATTCAATCTAATACAAAAAAATAATAAAAATGATTTAATAAGTGATCAATATGATACTGACAGTGATGATTCTAAGGAAACAATACATGTTACAACCATATATTCTACACTGTATAAAATGGGAATGGCGTCGGCTTTCCCAAATGTATTCATGACTTATAAAGGAATTTATACTTTGCCACCAACATCAGTAACTGCAGAACGATGTTTTTCCAAGCTTAAACTCATTAATACCAAATTACGCTCTACTGTTGGAGAAAAAAGGTTGGATAAATTAATGTTAATTTCATGTAACCCTGATATAGAAGTATCAATTGAAGATGCTATTAATAAATTTGCTTCAACTTCAAGTGTTTTGCAGAAAGCATTAATGTATTATTAACACTTATAAAATTAAATTATGTATATTAACTATTTGTATTAAAATGTTGTAATTAAAAAAATATATTGTTCAAATTATATACCTTCCTACTTATTAAGGAAGACAATGAAATACAGTGCTCCATAATTAACTTAAAGTTAGTTAATCATGCAACTTGCTGTCCACTAGAATGCTAGTTAAAGCTAATTTTGTCTTATAACTATAGGTTTGTTATGTCAAATTGTTTGTTTAATTATTTAGAATTCGGTAATTAGTACATCAAAGCATTGACATTTTTTAGCAAGTTTTTTTATATATAATAATTGTCAAAAAAAAAATGATGAAATTAAATAAGGTTATGTAGTATGACTTTTTGATAGGTGGGTGGGTGGTATTAACTATTCTTGAACCACCAACTGGAAAATTTTAAGCCGCCTCTGATTCTATTATAACATTACTATTGATTATATATTATATATTATCTAAAGAAAAATTACTAGAATTGATTGAAATTTAATTAGAGCATAGATTGTTATCTTATTTATTAGTCCTAAACAAAGGCTATGTAAGCACACACACATTACTTTTACGAAAATGCCAATAAGTATAGCAGCAATCAACATAACTTGATTATAATACAGTTTGCAGATATTATATAATATAAATATATAATTTTTTTTTGTTATGTGTTACAAAATAATACTTAATTTTTTTTTACTATTCATTTTAATTTTTGATAAAAATATTTAAACTTACACAAATCGAATTAACAAATAATCTTATAAAGATTAAATAAACATATATTGTTACATAATTTATTATGTATTATATATTGTATTATACCCAATACAAAACTCAACCATCAGCAACCTCACCCACATAAGCAAACTAGCAAATGAAACCTCGAACAACACAGAAAACAACCAGATTGATGGAATTCAAATATTAGAACCAAACTCACAACCACCATCCTCCGACATGCAAAGCACATCCATCACCAAAGCTATTCCTCAAAATATCGGTGCTTCTACACCAATCGCCTCTACCACAATCCTGAATATTGATAACTCCACTCCCCCTAATGTCCATGTGGAAATAGATTACACAAACAACCAATCCAAAAGACCAGCTTCCAGCACGTCACCAAGATCCACTCTATCTACAAACTCGGCAGTCGAACCTTGCGAGGCATCAAAAAATAATACTGCTAACATAAATCATAAAATAAAAAAAATGAGAACTAAATCTGATTCAACTCTATCTAATATACCCCTTGAACACGACACAGACAAATTGGACGAACAGCTATATCCTACACTTGATGCATTCACCGAATTCGTACCAATTAACTATTATCAGTTCAAATACATTATTGAATCGTCATCAAATAAAAATGTCAACATTAACGTTCTATGCGACGATTCTGGAATAAGTGTACCTGATTTACATGAGTTCATAGAAACCAAACGCCCCAAACTCACCGACCGTAGCATCAAAACCAAGCTTACCAAGCTGTCTAATCTACTATTTCGAATTATGCCCCTACAACACTAATTAAATAACCCACCTTATATTCTCATCAAAATGGCTAACATTATACAATGGAATCTTGATGGCTTCTATAAACGAAGCACTGATATACAACGTATCCTTTCTGACCTACAACCCTGTGTACTATGCTTTCAAGAAACCAACCTGAAAATGGGACAAACTGCTCACCTTAAAAACTATACCAGCTATTACAGAAACCGTGTAAACCCAATCAGAGCGAGTGACGGCGTCGCTATACTCATAAAAAACAACATTGAAAACCACCAAGTCAATCTTCAAATACATCTCGAAGCCATCGCAGTATCAATAAAACTCCAAATCCAAATATGCATATGCAATATCTATCTCCCAAACAGTACCAATTTCAGCCTCCACGACCTTATACACATTACTTCCCAACTACCAAAACCCTTCATATTGATTGGTGACTTCAACAGTTGGAATACACTTTGGGGCTCCTCCCATTCGGACAGTAGAGGA